>QNUK01000018.1:2765000-2962500 GCA_013621035.1 Clarias magur
TACATGGATGCAGGAAACATACCACAACTGTGGTTAAATAGATTTTTTTTTTAGTTCAGTAAAGTGTCTTAAGAAGCAAGTGAATAACTAAAACTCAGAAATAAAAGAACTCATATGCCACCTGGTTTCAAAAAGATCTGAGTAGGCTGGTAAACTACTTTGTTGTAATCAGACTGAATTACTGATCAAGTTTTAATTTCTAATTTCATAGTTTTATCCTTAAGAAATCTATCATTAAAAATACATCTTTAAAAATAATCATTAAAAAAAGCATTAGCCAGCTTTTTCCTTGATGTAGACACTACGAGAGCTATGCAACTTTTTAAAGCAATATAAATTAGGTAAGTTAGCTAACTAGCCAGATAAACATGTTGAATCCTAACCTAAGCCAATTTGCATGATGAATAGCTACTTAGATGGTTATACACAATGCAATGCAAGCACTCTGCTCCTCCAACAATTGCTCCTTTATAATTGCGTGTACAACGCTCGACAGCCAAGGAGCACTCGACATCCTGGTTGGACAAGTCCTTATTAGATATGATATTGGCGGAGGCAAATGGTGTAACAAAACTAGCACCAGTTAACAGAGTAACATACAACATTACACAAAGTACATTGGAAACTTTTTGAAAACATTGAAATTAAATGCAAACTAATATTACAATGACGCTAGGTAGAAAAAACAGCAAACCTCAAACTTGCATGGTTCCTTAGACATTGCTAAAAAACAAAACAAAAAGTGTTTTTATTCGCTGGAGCGTCTATGTTTCAGCCAGTGATGATATGGCATCAAATAAAAAACAACAAATAACAAGTTTGCTTAGCATTTTTATATTATTTATTATATTTTTGTATAAAAGGAGCAATAAACAGGTTACCAATCATGCAGTGTGAGTGTAATGAATGACAAAAAGAAACGATCTAAATAGAACTACAAGAAGAAAAAAAGTAAAAAGGTGCTTGTCTGTATTATCTGCTCTAGGTGTGGGTGTTACTGGCAGCCAAACAACTATCTGTTCCCTAGTAACTGGTTTCAGATGATTTGTTATTAGGACACAAATACTTATCAAGTTAAACATTTAAAGAAACATCTCTTAACTGATACATTAGAAACTATATAAATTCCATTTATTATGTTTTATTTTTTTTATTAGTTCATTTACTTTTTGAAAGGAACATTTTATCTTAATAAGTCTTAAATGTGTTCAAGCCTGCACAATATTGATCTAATTTGGCACTGGATGAAACCGGATGTGTTGGGCAAGATTAAGTTTAGTAAATTTGTGCAAAAAATCATGTGATCTCTATCTTTCAAACTTATCTGATATGTGGACTATACTTAGATTGTTTGGTATGCCACTTTACCCCTTTAATGTAATATTTTGGATGAGTGACAGGGGATCAATAAAAAAAAGCCGTAGCAGTTAGAAAGAGTTGGCTTTATCAAGGCTGGGGGTCAGTACAGTATATTAGGTTTTCAAGGGGTCCAGAATCACTTGTTCTTTTATTCATGGCTACAAAGCTAACTAGTTTCCAACACAAGGCTGAATTACAAATTGCTCTCCAACGCCTGATCAAAGGCACTACTTGGTGTGTGGGACAAGTGTTTTTACACCTTATGTATTGCACACTCTCTCTCGATTTAAAGTTATTAGGACTTCAACATTGGAACCCGGAAGTTAATGTGGCTGAAAATCTAAAGCAGAATTGAAGTGGTACAGAAGTAGTAATATAAAGAGGAATAAACACAATTTACAGGACTGTTCACCACTTATATGTTTATTCTTTCCTCACCTTTTGACTAGTACTGGTAATTATTTAAAACAAATTTCACTCCTGTTAATTAAAACTGTCGGTCGCCAGCTCTGCCTGATGTGGTTAGTTAGTTCCACCAAGCATGGAAAGATATTAGCATATATATATATACACAGAATATTTATATATATTTGTTGACTTGGCTGTCCTGTGCATTGTGCATTACATGGTTGCTCAGTTAGTTTGGCATCTCTGGAATTTCAAGTCATGGATAAGCCTTGGGTGTATATGTATACTGTACACACACACAACACACACACACACACACACACATTATATAATATATATATATATATATATATATATATATAAAATAATTTTTCCATTTTTTAAAATATTTATATAATACACCTTTTCCTATTTTTCTTTTCTAGAACTGATCGAATATATATATATATATATCCATCCATTGGAACCTCTGTAGTCCAACTAGGGACAGTGGAGGGCAGTGATCACTGTAAAATGTTTGGCATAATCCCCAGATAGATAGAAATGATAAATAAATAAATAAATAAATGTGCACGCGTGAGTGACGCACGGCGTGTCGGCGCGAGCTCTGGAATTCCTCCTCCGTTCAGTCGGAGATTGGCGCTCGTGCTGCGGGGAGCGGGACCTTACGCGGACACACACACACACAGAGAGAGAGAGAGAGAGAGAGAGAGAGAGACCGGACTTAATCGTGTGGAATTACTGAGGTTGATTGAGGGTCCTGTACTTGTTCAACGTTTGGCGGGATGGCGGGATGTATGGGGTAAGAACGTATGTATGTGTGATAGAGAGAGAGAGAGGGAGAGAGAGCATCGTGCTGGTTAATTTTGTACACGACAGCTTCGTTTTAGAAGAAACAGGCACTTTTTTATTTTAATTTTCTTCTTCTTTCTTTCTCTGTTCCTGTCTCAGTTGGACACACTGAGCGCTTTTGTCTGTTATTGGTTTCCTGAATCGTTTATTTGTGTTTGTCACGCGACATGGTTGTTAACGGTGTGTTCTGGTTGTAGATTATTTCTGATACGCCTCTGTCTAAAGGAAATCCCGCGGCTGTGTTTGTGCCTCAATTTCCTCGCGGGACACGGACGCAAAGGCACGCGCGCCCGGGGCTCCGTCAACGCGCGCGCTTAAAAGCTGCCCGTCTGCGTGAAACATGCCAGAAGTATTCCGTGTCACTTTCCCTCCTTGATTTCAGTGACCTTGCGAAACGCATCTAGCAGGGAAAAAAAAAAAAAACTACGGGGAGTGCACTTTGATAGTGTATCGGAAAATGGCGCCAGAATCAAACTATAGGTTGCATTGTGATGAGCTCGTGCTCGCTTGTCAGCTGTTTAAACGCGAGCTAAGCCGAGATATAGGTTGAATTTAAAATGTGGGTGAGAACAGGTGTGAATCAGTGTAGGTTAGTAAAGAGGTTTGGTATGACAACGCGCTCCGTGTGCATGAGTACGATGTGGGGGTGTGTCTGTGTTTACTAATCTGTTTTTTTTTTCAGCATTTCTGTCTGAACAGCAGCTAGAATAAATCTATCCTCTAATATAAAACAGGATAAACCCTGCTGTGTATCTGTATATACTAACACGCTGCTGTTTCAGGAATTTATAAATCTTTTTTAACCCCAGAGCGCGTTTAATGTCTCTGTTGTGGGAAGGCAAAGGGGTCAAAAGTACTGCACGTAAAATCTAAATAAAATATTTATATTTATATTGACACTGGAGGTGATAGGACCTCGCACCTCCAGGGTCAGGGCTCGATTTCTGACTTGGTTGGTTTCCTCTATGTACTCCAGTTTCCTCCCACAGTCCAAAGACCTACAAGTCAAGTCAAGTCAAGTAGGCTTTTATTGTCATTCCAACCATATACAGTTAGTACACAGTGAAACGAAACAACGTTCCTCCAGGACCAGGGTGCTACATACATGTAACAACATAAATGTACATAAATTTTACATTTTTAAGTTACTCTAAAAGAAGAACTATCAAACACAGACTAGGTTAATTGGCATTCCCAAATTGCCCATATTGTGTTTGTGTGTGTGTGTGCCTGGTATAGGCTCCCCGTGACCCTATACAGGATAAGCAGTATAAAAGATGAATGAATGAGTGAATTATGAGGTGGTGGTGTAGCACAGCAATTCTCCAAACATTTTGAGTCTACAGACCAGGCTGGACCATGGAGGAGGAGGAGGAAATTAAGAAAAATACGACCACATTTTAAACTACTGAACAAGTGTAAAACACACACAGCTCATTCTCGATCTCATTGTGCTCTATGGGCATGCTTTCCAAAGGTCATATTTAATACAATGCAAGTGGCAGGCACAATGGAAGGCACAGCATGTCCAGTCTGTTGCTTTGCCACCTTTCAGTCGCGGTCAGAAGACAACCAGCCTTGCATGCTTGTGTGCATGGAAATGGCAACTGTATTTTTTGCAACAAGTTTGGGATATTGTTTGTTTAACTGTAATCCAGAATGATGCAATAGAATGTGATGATTTGTATAAATCCTATTAAATTATTATTATAACCCCTTAAATCCCAGAGCATTTTAGCCATTTTTTGCATTACTGTGGTTTAATAAATAAATATAGGGGTCAGGATTGTGCAATATAGAGTGACATATCTTTTTTTTCAGCAGAACCTAGGCAATATGATGAATTGAATTTGATTTAATTTTAACCAACTATACAAAGATGAGCAAAAAAAAAAGATAATACAGGCAAAAAAACTAACAAACACAGGTACATGATTTTATGGTTGCTTTTGGTTGCTTTTTTGACCAATAATAATAATAATAAAAAAAAAACAAATAAATTGATTTTTAAAAAAAGTAATAATACCTTTGGTTCTACCTGACAAATGTTGACACACACCTGCAGGATGTCTGTATAAGCAGTTGTTTTTTAAAAATCAGTCATTGACCAATGTTGTGTTGCTGGCATGGATCCATGCAGCTTGGGCTAAATGAACACTGAACCATTTTAAAAATATTGTATGTGCAAAAAAAAAAAAGGCATTTAAAAATACATTAGCAAAATTATTCTTATCATAGTTATTCTTAGTAGTTCAGTAATACTGTAGCTTCATGTTCCCTTGTTTGATCCTGAGCATAGGTGACTGTCTGCGTGAAGATCCACATGCTCTCCTGGTGTTTGTGTGGGTTTCCTCTGGGCTTTTGGGCCTCCTCACACTGCAGGATGATGGATTATTTATGCTAAATTGGAGTGTGATGCAGAACATATGTGTGAATGACTGTGTGGATGCATTTGTGACATGTGATGGAGTCTCAATTAGGCTATATTGCTGTCTTGCATATCGTAAGGGAAGAATATGAGTGAAATGTGTATTAAACACAAAACAGTCACAGAAGTAAAATTGTGCTTTGACTGTAGCTAATCACAGCCATGCCATTTTTTTTACAACCTCATGATTGCAGACAGTATTGCTTTTTTGAGTGATAGGAGTCAGTAACTATCCCATAATCTATTCTCAGTTTGAGTAAACCAATCGATGGTTGATTAATAGTTGTGTTTCCTCATAGTGTTTCCTGAAAATCAATCCCACCGCCATTCACTATTACTGCACATATACATACGTACATCAACTAGGATTACTCTCATAAGCAACTATTACTGAATATATTAACTTTACAAACACAACACAGCTGTAAAAGCAGAAGAGCATTGTCATTGTAGGCCAACTAGTATTAACTGCTGAACACATGGTCCTTGTGACAGATTTTGCATATCACGCTCTTCTTGTTAAGATTTTCCTTTGGTGATTTATTTATATTTTGTTTCTTGAAATGAAAGTACACCCACATCCGGGAATGACCCTTTTTTTCTTCAGGAAAATTGTAAATATCTGGTCACCATGTGAATCACAGTCCACCACTTAACACTACACTTTGCTGTTGTAAGCATGTGTGATTATCGGCATCGTACCATGCACGTTCCTTAGACTTTATGTGCTTTTCCTGTAGTTGTCTGGTGTGTAGAAAAAAGTGCCTGTTTTAGGAATTTTTTAAAGATTAAAATATAATAAAATTTTATAAAAAAATAATTGATCACTTGAAATGCAATGGAAATCAAACATTGACTATAATCAACAGTTAACAGTTAATGCAACATCAGTTGATATTAGACATTTCTCACTTAATGATCAGCGGTAAGTTTTAGCTTCTTGCATTTACTTAATAAAGTTTAGCCCCTTCAAATCTTTCATATCTTTATGTTTGGTCTCATTCTGGAGAACTGTATACATACAGTATAGGGAATTTCAAAATTGTTGTTGTGAAATAAAGGGTTTTAACGTTAAAAACTCAGAGTAACTATTTAAATGTTGTCCCTAAGAATGCAACTCTTTGCTGACAGTACGGCCATTATGGTTTTCCACAAGCAAGTTAGTGGATCCTAAAGTATCCACTAGGCTTCATAATAAATGCTGATTATACAAAAATAAACAGGATGATAATACAGAAATAATAAAATGCGTGATAAAAGGATCAAGTTAATTAAATGTGTATTCGATGTGATAATCACTCTTGCAACCTCTGTTGCTGTTTGCTAAAACAAAAATCAAAAGAATATATTTTTTTGGTTTAGCTTTAATACCATACGACAGAGCAAGTGTGTTTCCTAATGTGATACACTGGTCTGAGTGCTGTGATGAGAAGGCTGGGTAAAATACACCGGTGATGGTCCATGTATTTGTGTGTTCATGTGTATTGGAATCATGTGCTGCCTGGTATAAACAATTCTTGATTCAGCAACACTTAAAAGCCATTTGCAGGTTTGGGGCTTCTTGAGAAGACAATTTCTGATGACACATTTCCACTGAACAAGTCAGTGATGTCTCAGAACCAGCTGAGTACAAAGGAATAGGGTAAAAATAATAATAGCCATATTTTGCATGTTGTCTTTCTGGGTTTGAGAACAAAACTTTCCATTTAAATTTATAGCAGCGGAGACATCCTTAAACACTAAAATTACAGAAAGGCAACATCAGTGTGGGTAATATCTCCCAGTGTGCTGGATGGTACTGTATGTTCTTCTTTGAATTACACACAGAAACCTTTCAAGGAAACGGAAGATTTCATTAAAATAAAAGCTTATTTAGAAGTGTGTATATTTACACGCAGCTTTGACCATTTATTTGCAAACCACACTGGGGAAACATAATTCTTGTGTGTATGACCTGTGAATTTGATGAATCCCAATTTGAATGTGTGAGACTAATGTTTTACACCTTTACTCCGCATTAACCAAATGTTGCACAGTATAACTACCGTTATGTAAGGTATGCATCATTTTGGACTTTGGATTGTGAAATTCACAGCTGTGGAATACTAAACTCTTAGACTGTTGCCTGGAGAACATCGTAACACATTTCAAAACACTTCTGCTTTAAGTAAACTTCTTGTTTGTTCCAGCTATTGTAGCAATTCTGGCCTAACTGCACAAACATCATGTGCATGGTTCACACAGGCATGACTCCAGACTTTAATTTGTATAATGCCTGTTTAAAGATCCAAAAGGGATTGGTGTGTTTGTTATAATGTGTCTGGCCCAGGTGTGTGGGATGTGTGTATGGGACCTCCATGCACAGGCAATTGAATCCAACCAACCATCAAATCCAAAATGCAATTCAACCACCTGCCAACAGCAGTGATCACTCTGGCCAGAAGAATTTACATGCTAGTGAGTCATGGGTTTTAGTAAGGTCATAAAAACAGAGCTCAACCTTTTAAATATGTTCAGCCGAATTTATTATTGACCACCATAAAGATTTATGTTGTTGGAATTCATTTCCACTGGATGCCCAAACTTCTCACTGGCTTTCTATCTAAACAACTCTTTGAGGATACAACTCTTCAGTAGGCACAAATTCTGTTAGACCCTAAAAAAAAAAAAAAAAAAAAAACGGACTATATGGATACGTCTGTGTGTTTTGGCTGATTCCACCTGCAGTCCACTCCTTGTGAATCTCCCCAAAATTCTTGAATGGGCTTTGTTTCACAATGTGTGCATGTGGACCTTTCTACCACATTTTTTCCTTCCATTCAACTTTCCATTAAAGTGCTTGGATACAGGGTGTCAGTGATCATCTTCAACAGATTCAATATTCATTATTCATTATTCAATAGCTCGTTATTCAAAACTGTAGCTTACTATCTGTACCAGCAGTAACCATTTCATGTATGACTTTCTCAAATTGTTGTGGAGGAATTTTGTTCCATTCTCCTTCACAGATTTGCTTCAGTATATTGAGGTTTTAAGGCATTCACTTATGCACAGCTCTCTTAAGGATCTGCCACAGGATTTAAATTGGGTTGGGGTCTGTACTTTGATTAGGCCATTCAAAAAACTTGATTAATATTTTTCAACCATTCTGATGTGAATTTAATGGTGTGCTTTGGATTATTGGATTATGCTGTTGTATGACCTGATTTGACCAAGCTTTACAGTAGCTGTCAGACAGCTGGCCTCACATTTGCCTCAAGAATACCATAGTATACTGAGTTCATGGTTGACTCAATGACTGCAAGGTGCCCAGGTACTTGGCTGAAAATGATCACTCCACCACTGCCGTGCTTGACAATGGGTATGGGATGTTTCTGCTCTTTGGATTTTGGTAAAACATGGCATTAGGCAATAAGGTCAGAAAAACCCATTTTGGTCTCATCTGTCCATAGGATATTGTTCCTGAAAACTTGTGCATTGTTCAGATTTTTTTGTGCAGTTTTGTGATCCTGTCACCAGTGTACTGGTGCATAATTGATAATCAATGTTTGAGTCATTCTTCAGTTGGTGTGGCAAATGAAAGACAGAATTTATAAAAATGCATGTTTGAATTTTTTTTTGATAAAATGTCTTCCTATGCATTTAAAATTAGTTTTATGCTAAATCCATTAGATCACGCATTTTATTAAATCCATTAGAATAGAAACTTATTATTAGAATTTTTTTTATTTCTATATAATTTTAAACAAACACTTGGTGACACAACCACTTATGTCTATGGTGTTACCAGTATTTAAAGTAACATTTTTCTTTGTTCTAAAATGAGCAGGCGTATGTAACCTTAGGTAATAAATAAATAAGTAAATTAATTTAATGATTCAGTTTTGTTGATAATTTATATTTCAGTTTTTAAAAGAAATATACAGTAGAACCTCGGATTGCGAGTAACGTGGTTTACAAGTGTTCCGCAAACCGAGCAAAGATTTGTAATAAATTTTTAATTGGAAACTGAGCAAGTATTAGTTTACGAGCGCCGAATATCATGTATCACACATGTGACTCTTATTTTGACACAGAGCGGCAAGCGATCACAACTGAGCCAATGATTTCTCTCTCTCTCTCTCTCTCTCTCTCTCTCTCTCTCTCTCGCAGCGGGAATTATGGGTAATCGTCTGCTGGGTCCCCTGTGTCAAAATAAGAGTCCCCTGCTGCGTCTTAGTGCTCGTCTCTTATAATCAACATCTCCCTCTCTCTCCTGTGTGCACGCGCGTAATTTGACACCGACACACACACGCACACACACACACACACACACACACAGCTGCAGACGCGTTTATTTAAACAGAAAATTCTTAATTTTTATTTCTTATAAAAATAAAAAAAAAATCTTTTATTATTTTATTATTTAAATTCTTAAATAGTTATTTTTTTTATTTTTACAATATTTGATGTATTTATTGTTTTGGGCTGTGGAACGAATAATTTGAGTTTTCATTAGGGCTGCAACTAACGATTATTTTGATAATCGATTAGTTGGTCGATTACTTAATCGATTAATCGGATAAAAAAAACTTAACGCTTCTTTAATTAGATGTTTTGCTTATAACTATATAAAACCATAAATCAGGGTATTAGTTATGTTTAAAATTAAACTTAAAAAAATGCAAAAGCCACATATAGAGTTTAATGATTTTTAATTTTTACATATTAAATCTTAAATTAAAGACAAAGTTTGTTTTTGAACAGTAAAACTCCTCTAAATATCCAAAATATAAATAAATAAAAAAGCAAAACAATTGATGTACTCATTATATTGGATGGCATCTGTTATAGTGGCTGCTTGTTGTGGAGTGCATGGGGGATTTCTTTTTTGAATTAACTCACTTATGCTGACTTGGCTCTTTCTAAAAATAAATAAATAAATAAATAAATAAATAAATAAAATATATTACAGCATTTGAGCATGCAAAATACAGCATTTTAACAATAATTGCAGATATTGCCAGTTGATAGAGAAGGAACAGCCAATCAGAAGTAGTGTGTGGAAGTCTGTGATTGGCTGGTTTTGTGGCAATTTTGTAACACTGGACAGATGCAGATTCGAGCGCACACAGAATCGAGAAGTAGCACGCGCGCGGAGAACATGTTAAGCGAGGAGGGGAGCGTGCACAGAATCGAGAAATCGCGCATGCGCGGAAAACATGTTGAGCAGAGGGGAGACATTGCACGCGCAGAATCGGGCTGTTGAGCGCGCAGTGGAGACACTGCACGCGCATAGAGTGCTTTGTCTGCTCTCAAAATGTCAAATTGTGGCAGGAATATAACGCCATAAGCGCGCGCTTTTTCCTGCAGACGCTTCTGTAACCTCCATTGCGCGAGCGGCTGTGTATCTGTGTGTATTTGTGCATCTTGTGGTCGTGCTCCTCCATAACATGAGCAGTCCAACTAATCGATAACGGCATTCGTTGACAACGAATTTCATTATAGATAATTATCGATTTTATCGATTAGTTGTTGCAGCCCTAGTTTTCATTATTTCTTATGGGAACTTCCGGAACGAATTATGCTCCTAATCCAAGGTTCCACTGTATAATCGTTTAATAATCGTTATAACCGATTTCTGCCAAATAGTTTATTTTATAGAATTTACATATACATCAAAAAAGTACAGATAAAATGATCTGTGGTACCTTTATAGTCTTTACATTAAAAGAGTAAAACTACTTCACAGTCTATTTCAGTTACATTTATTGAGCAATATAATAGATAATAAATATACAATTGATAGTGAATGTCCGGTGTGTTTAAAAAAAATAAAAAATTAACAATTCTGGTTGCAGAGTTATTATAATCGAGTCTGTTCTGGGAAAGACAGTAACACCACAGACAAATTAGCCTAAACCAGGACTTTTTTATATATAACAAAATATTTATTTTTAGAAACAATTTAACAAAATTGTACATGTTTAATAAAATCTATATTCACAATATAACCACTTTAATTGTGTTAAAAATTTTATATTTGTTGCAATTACATTCCATGATAACTGAGATATGGTGGGAATATGCGTATTTTGTTACAAATCTCTCAAACTCCCAAAATTAAATATGTATTTTAAAACAAAAATGTAACTATGAATAGTGCACAAATTGTGTTAACCCTACAGAATACAAATATGCAAATTTTTATTTATTTATTGGTAGTTAAAGTTTTCAACTGTTGTAAAGTAGAGGGATACCACTTGCAATCACAAATAAAGAATGACCAGTTTATATACATACACACCATCTGAATTTAACTCTACAAATTGTTAATTGTCATCTGGCAGCAAGTTATTTAACTCTAACTGATGCAGTGAGTCTCATGTCTTCAACATGTGTCAAGAGAAATGGCAAAAATGTTATTCTCTTTCAAAAGAGTCAAATTATTGTCCTGCATCGAGAAAAGAAAACAAATAATGAGATTGCTAAAACTACCAAAATTGAGTTAAGAACTATAAATTGCATTATTAGTGTTTATCATTCGATTCGTGGAAGAAATGTGGTTGGAAAAACTTCCTGAATGAGCTTAAATTGTAAAAAAAAAAAAACAACAGTAAAATGTTTGATAGTGAAAGTAAGAATATTTCCACTCACACAATATGAAGAGAACTCAAGAAATTCCGACTAAACAGCTGTGGCGCCTTAAGAAAACCACTTATCTGTGCATTGAAAAAAACGTCATGTGGTCTGATGAATCCAGATTTACCCAGTTCCAGAGTAATGAAGCACATCATGAATAGTGCGTACTGTACAAGCTTGAGGGGACTTATGATCTTTCGTTGCTTCTGTTGGTCAGGTCTAGGTTCAGGCAGGTTACAGTATGTGCACAAGAAATGAGGTCAGCTGACTACCTAAATGTAATGAATAACCAGATTTTTCCCATCAATGGATTTTTTTCTGTCTTGATGGCATGGGCATACTTTAAGGTGACAATGAAGGGATTCATTTTGCTCAAATTGTGAAAGAGTGGTTCAGGGAGCATGATACATCATTTTTACACATGGATTACTGGAGTCCAGACCTTAACCCCACTATGGGAATCTATGGGATGTGCTGGAGAAGGCTTTATGCAGCGGCCCGACTCTCCCATCAATACAAGATCTTGGAGAAAATAATTTAGATGGATATAAATGTCGTGATATGTCAAGAATATCAAAATTATCGTCCTGCCATAATCAAAGAAGAGGCAGTGGAGTGAAGTATTAGAGGATGTTTTTTTATTAGATTGGGTACAATGATATGACCAAATCATTTAGACATAATATTTTGGCATCTTTGCTTTTTAACACTCTTATGATTCAAAGAAAACATGCACAAAATATATTTTTGCTGAAAACTGCCGAAACGTGTTTCCCCTTTTGCAATGATCTTACTTACATTCATTGACTACTGTTCAAATGCCCCAGTATGTTGGTAACTTACCCAGTTATATATCACAATAAACTGGCAATGTTGTGGTGTCTGAGCGTGACTTAAATAGGCATGTGAGGTGATCAGTGATACAGAGAACAGGTGTGGAGAGCGGGAATTGAGGCCGTGAAATGAAAGGAGTGGTTAGGAATATGGAGCGGGCATGCTCAGGTGGTCATGGCGAGGCTGTGACTTGATGTGGCGTGACAGTACCCTCCCCCCTACGAACGCCCCCAGGCGTTCTCGTTGGTGCTTCGGGGTGAAGTCTATGAAACTCGGTGATTAGGGAGTGATCAAGTATAAACCTGGCGGGTATCCAGCTTCTCTCTTCGGGCCCGTAACCCTCCCCGTCCGCGGCGGCGGGACTTGAGAAGCCTGCGAACAGTGAAAGCTTTGCCCCCATCTATGAGTCGGGGTGGTGGAGGGGGTTGATGGGGTGTGGACAGTGGGCAAGGGACCAAGCGGCGAATCTGAGAGACGTGGAAAGTGGGGTTGATTCGACGCATGGAGAGGGGTAGCAACAGTCGGACAGAGCATGGATTGATAATGCGACTGATGGTGAAGGGACCAACGAACCTTGGAGATAGCTTCTTTGAGGTGGTTTTGAGGGGTAGGTCACGTGTAGACAGCATGACCCTTTGGCCAACACGATACTTTGGAGCAGAAGACCGGTGACGGTCAGCATGACGCTGGAAGGTACTCACAGTGTGCAACAAATGATTACGGGCCCGCTGCCACATCCTCTTGCAGCGGCGGACAAAGGTTTGGGCTGAAGGAACGGCTACTTCCTCTTCCTGGGCCGAAAAGAGGGGTGGTTGGTAACCCAGGCAGCAGTGGAAAGGAGACATGCCTGTGGATGAAGTCGGGAGTGAGTTATGGGCATACTCAACCCAGTGGATGAAGCGGCTCCAGGAAGATGGGTCCCGAGAGGCCATGCACCTCAGGGATTTTTTTAGTTCCTGATTCATTCGTTCGGTTTGGCCATTTGTTTGCGGGTGAAATCCGGATGAGAGGCTGGGGGTGGCACCAATGAGGTTGCAAAATGCCTTCCAAAACTTGGCTGAGAACTGAGGCCCCCTGTCTGACACAATGTCAACGGGAAGTCCGTGAAGCCGGAAAACATGGATGACCAGAAGTTCAGCCGTTTCCTTGGCAGACGGAAGCTTGGGTAATGGGATGAAATGGGCTGACTTGGAGAAACGATCCACAATGGTCAGGATGCATGTGTTATTCTGTGACGGTGGTAGTCCGGTGACAAAGTCAATGGAGATGTGAGACCAGGGGCGGTGAGGAATGGGGAGGGGTCGAAGTAGCCCCTCCGGAGGTCGGTTTGTGTCTTTGTTCCTGGCACAGACATCGCAAGATGCCACAAAGTTTTTGACATCCTCCTTCATGGTGGACCACCAGAAACGTTGGTGTAGGAGGAAAAGGGTGCGTGCTACTCCCGGATGGCAAGCCAGTCTGGAACCGTGGGCCCAGTCCAACACTTGAGACCGCACTGAGGCAGGAACAAAGAGTTTGTTGGGGGGAACGACGCTTGGACCTGGTTCTTGATTGAGAGTCTGTTGGACAAGGTTCTCCACGTCCAGTCGCGTAGTAGCTATGAGGCAGTTAAGGGGAAGGATCATTTCTGGTGTGGGCGTGTCTTGAGGGGTAGAAAACTGTCGGGAAAGAGCATCAGGCTTGGCATTCTTGGAACCGTGGCGATATGACAACGTGAACTGAAAGCGGGAGAAGAATAGCGACCATTGTGCCTGGCGTGAGTTTAATCTTCTTGCCGTCTTTAGGTAGTCGAGGTTTCGGTGGTCAGTCCAAACGAGGAAGGGTTACTCCGCCCCCTCCAACCAATGTCTCCATTCCTCAAGCGCCAGCTTGACTGCCAGAAGTTCACGGTCTCCGATGCCGTAATTTCGTTCAGGGGGTGTGAGTCGCCGGGAGAAGAAGGAGCAAGGATGAAGTTTATTATCCTCACGGGATCTCTGGGACAGGATAGCTCCTACTCCGGTCTCTGATGCGTCTACCTCCACGATAAACTGGAGGGCGGGGTCAGGGAAGATGAGGATGGGTGCTGTGGTGAAGCGATGCTTGAGGTTCTTGAAGGCCGCCTCAGCTAGTAGGTTCCATCGGAACGAGGTTTTAGAAGAGGTGAGAGCCGTAAGTGGTGCCGCCACTGTGCTGTAACTTCGAATGAAGCGGCGATAAAAGTTGGCGAACCCCAGGAATCGTTGAAGTTCCCGCCTTGACGAGGGCGCTGGCCATTCGATGACCGCCTTGACCTTGGTGGGGTCCATCTGGATGCCTGTAGGAGAGAACCCAAAAAGGAGGTGGAGGTACAGTGGAACTCGCATTTCTCTGTTTTGATGTAAAGTTTGTTTTCTAGTAGCCGTTGTAGGACCTGGCGTACGTGGTGCTTGTGTTCCTTCACAGATCGTGAGAAAATCAGGATATCGTCCAGATAAGCGAAGGCAAAAATATTGATGAAGTCCCTAAGGACGTCATTGATAAGGGCCTGGAATACGGCGGGTGCGTTGGTTAAGCCGAATGGGACGACCAGATATTCATAATGGCCCGTGGGTGTGTTAAAAGCGGTTTTCCACTCATCTCCCTCCCGTATCCTGACGAGGTGATAGGCGTTCCTTAAATCGAGCTTGGTAAATATACGGGCGTCCTGCAGAAGTTTGAATGCAGACGACATCAGTGGAAGTGGGTAGCGGTTCTTTATTGTGATATCGTTGAAGCCTCTGTAATCGATACAGGGTCTGATGGATTTGTCTTTTTTTTCCACAAAGAAGAACCCTGCTCCGGCCGGGGAAGATGATGGACGGATAATACCTGCTGCGAGTGACTCATTTATGAGTGTTCTGAAAAGCCACTGTTCCATGGCTTTTCTTTCTGGGCGAGAGAGAGAGTAGAGTCGTCCCTTGGGTGGGGAGGTGCCAGGGAGCAGATCAATGGCACAGTCATAGGGGCGATGAGGTGGTAGAGAGATAGTCCGTGACTTGCTGAAGACTTGTCGTAAATCATGGTATTCAGTGGGGACCTTGGTTAAGTCGGGGATCTCTTCTTGTAATGCAGGCAAAGTTCGGCTAATAGAAGCTGAGTGTAGGCAAGAACAGAGGCAGGCGGGGCTCCAATCGAGGATGCTCCTCCTAACCCAATCAATGTGAGGGTTATGTAGCCTCAACCAAGGGAGCCCCAGAACAACGGGTGCATGAGCATTTTTGACAGTTAGGAAGGTGATAGTTTCGACATGGTTGCCAGAAAACTGTAGGGTGACAGGGGTGGTGCGGTGGGTAATGGGAGAGAGCCTACTTCCATCAAGGGCCCGAACGGTAAAAGGTTGGCACAAGGGTGTGAGAGGAATCTGGAAGTTGGAGACAATAGAGGATGAAATTAGGTTCTGGTCCGCCCCGGAGTCCACTAAGGCATGAGTGGCGTATGATCGGTCGCCAAGGGTCAAGGTTATAGCAAAGCATGATCGCTGGTCCGGGGAAGAACTAGAAGCTGGGCCCCCCTGCATCCCCAGAACTACGGGGGGGGCCTGACCCTTTAGTGGGCAGGATCGCACCATGTGGCCGGTCTGACCACAATAGAAGCAGGCGCCGTCATCCCTGCGGCGCTGACGCTCTTTTGGTGAAATGCGTGTGCGGCCTATCTGCATGGGTTCAGGGGTTGCCTCGGAAGTGACTAAGGCAGGGGCCGTGGTATGTGGTGCGAGACATGGCTGTCGTTCACTTCGCCGTGTCCGCCTCCGGGCGTCGATCCGGATTGCTAGGTCAATGAGCCCTTGTAAGTCCGATGGAAGTTCCCGAGCCGTCAGCTCATCTTTAATTGGGTCTGACAGTCCGTGGAGAAAGCAGTCGAAGAGTGCCCTTTCGTCCCAGTCACAAGATGGAGCCAGGGTCCGGAATTCTATGGCGAAATCAGAGACTGAATGTACCCCCTGGCGAAGCTGGAGAATATGACTTGCTGCCTGATGACCTGTAAAGGAGCGATCAAACACCCTCCTCATTTCATCTGTGAAGGTCTTATATGTGAAACAGCAAGGAACTTGAGCATCCCATAATGCTGTTCCCCACCCTCTGGCCTTTCCAGTAAGGAGGGTGATTATATAAGCAACTTTGGAACGCTCTGTGGGAAAGGACGTGGCCTGCAGTTCCAGAACGAGAGAGCATTGGGACAAAAAAGAGCGACATGTAGCTGGGTTCCCATCATAAGTAGGAGGGACAGGGAGGCGTGGCTCCTGGGCGTCGGAGGGCATCTGAGGGGGGGTTGAGGAGCGGGTGCTGGAGGAGGTTTGTTTTGAATTTGAACTGAGAGAGACTGCAGAGTTTTGGTGATGGTTTGAAGAGTATTGGCAATCTGGGTGATTTCTTGCTGGTGAGTGCCTAAGAGGGCTCCTTGGCTCTCTAATGCCCCCCTCAGGCGAGCTGCCTCTGCTGGATCCATTCCTTGGCCAGTTTATTCTGTCAGGCTTGGTAGGGGGCGTGGTGGATCCAAGTGCAGATGCAGGAAATGTGTTACGAAGAGTAGTTGTATTTTGGAGTGCTTGTGACTGACTGAGTTGATAATATCGAGGTTCAAAGCCTAGGCGTGAATTCCAAGCTGCGGGCCGAGCGGCGAAAGCCTCAATGGAATGCGGAAGCACAGATTGCCGGCACGAGAGCGTCGAGGCGAGCGGCGAGGTGCGTGACGTCAGCCTTGAGAGAATGCGGAAGTGCGCAGCGCCGCCGTGTAATCCAAGATGTATACCGACGTGCAAGCGCTGAGAAGCAAGAGCGTGCAGAGCCGGCGTGGAGGAGAAAGGGAGAGCCTCGCGATGAATGCCGGCAGGGGCTGGAGGAACCTGAGCCAGTGGAAATATGGTGCGTGAGCTCGGCGAGGAGCGAGCAATGATCGCGGTCGTGAAACGGGCGAGGGTCGAAGCCGGAGCGACGAGAGGAGGTCCGTGATCCAGGTTCGTGGTCGGTGGCAGGTAAGAGGTCGGCAACGGGAAATCTCCAGATAACAATGATCCGGTAACTCGAGGCGAAAGCGTGGTCAAAAACCGAGCGAGGTCGATAGCAAAACAGACTGAGACGAGAGAAAACGCTGGTAAATTGAGGCTGGTAAGGCGCACAATAAACTGGCAATGTCGTGGTGTCTGAGCGTGACTTAAATAGGCATGTGAAGTGATCAGTGATACAGAGAACAGGTGTGGAGAGCGGGAATTGAGGCGGTGAAATGAAAGGAGTGGTTAGGAATATGGAGCGGGCATGCTCAGGTGGTCATGGCGAGGCTGTGACTTGATGTGACGTGACAATATCACTATATCACTATATACTGTATAACTGTTCGCAGTCCAGCTTCTGATATGACACTAATTGGTATACCATGATAAGATTTAGTTACCATGGTATATCAATATTCAGATGATGTTTCTCTTTTTGCAGGCACTGTGTTTTTAATTGTTTTATTTTTATTGTTCTTTACAGTGTAGCTGCTTTGCCTTCTTAATCCAAATCACATGCTCTCAAGGGGATTTAGATATTAACCTAATCTCTCTCTCTCTCTCTAGTAATTTCCAGACTTCTGCTGTATTTGAGGACTTTGTAGAAACGGAGAGACTTAAAACGGAAAGCCTTGGATCCTCTGTTTCAGCGTGCAAGAAGGTACATTTGTTTTATGTGTGCGTGAGTGCACGTGTGTCTGTGCTTGCATGTGTGCATGTGTGCATATGTGATTGATACCCACTTTGGGCTTCAGTGATCTACACAAATTGGATTTGGCCGTGCTAGTGATCAAACGTGTGCTCTCTGGATCTCTCCCTCTCTCACACACATGCACACACACACACGCACACACACACACACACACACACACACACACACACACACACACACACACACACACACACACACACACACACACACACACACACACACACCCCCACACAATTGTACTACGATCATTGTGGGGATTTTGATTAACATATTTGTTTACTGTAGCTAAATAATATAATTTGATATATTTATGTCTACCACCAATCTTATTAAAATGATTTATGGTTCAAATAAAAGGTGATGTTTCTTGCAAAAAATTTTATTCTTTATTGGGACAAGATACATTTCCCCACAAGATGTACAGTCGATATTTCTTTAACTGTTGAGAGATTTGGTACTCTTAAAGATATGATTAAAAAAAACATGTACACACAGTAGGTTCAATAATACACTAGGTCTGTGTAGCGTGTTTAATGCATGGGTGGCACCACAGACACATGGACACGAGTAAAAAGGGTAATTTTATTTAAAGGAAAGTGGTATAGATGTGTATGTGCGGGTCTGGAGGCAGTGCTCAGCTGGCATGTGGTGACAGGCACAAGTCTGGTGAGTGATGGCGGCGAGCAGAGTCGCAGAGTGGGCCTACGTGGGCATGCTCCCTTGAGCGGGACTCTTGCATGCTCCCTTGAATGGCTTTTCTTTGCTGACTGGCCAATCAGCCCCTCCCAGCTCTCCTTGGGTGCAGCCATGGAGGTCCCTTGTGACGTTTGGCGGCTGGTGGCTTTCCAGGCTGGGAATGGGGGCCTTAACGATGAAACACAGTGGATGGCACAGTCTTTCTGTGCACGACTCCAGGACCTCAAGCTAAACTCTCTGCCTCATTTTTATACTGTGGAGAAAGCCTGAGATCCAGTAAAGATGATTATTAACCAGCCGTGCCTGTTTCCAGCCGCCCTGCCCCTTTGCACACCTGCAGAAATGGAGGCCGCCTACCTACCTAGGGAGCATACAGAGTGAGCGAGGAGCGTCAAAAGATTGAGGCGCAGTCTGTTTCTGTGGCTTGCCTGCTAATTTTGAGAATAGTGACATGCTCACCTGACAGTTGTTGACTGTGTTTGACTACACTAGTCAAAGCCATAACAGTAACACCACACAGCATTAATATTGATTATCAAGTATTATTATAAGCCTAGGTTTTGCCTGTGTGCTATGAGAGAAAGATATCAGAACACTGAGTGTATTGCAGCTTGCTGTGTGTGAGGCTTCACAAGCAGAGAGGTTAAGGTTGTTGATCCAGCCTTCAATTTCCCAAGATCTCAATCCGATTGGCATCCATAGGGTGTGCTGGACAATAAAATCTGATCCATGGAGGCCCCACCTTACAACTTACAGCACTGGTACTAATAACCTGGTGCCAGATACCTTATACTTCTTATACAGTATTTGCATATATGTGTTCAACAACTTAGAACACCTTCGTTGGCAGACTACCCAAAAGTATTGGAACAGATGATCTTGAAGTAAAATAAGCAAATACCACTTAATATTTGTTTGAATAGCCATATTACTTGCATATTAACTGCAGCAAGCCAGGACCCCCTCTGATATCATGAAGTACTGAAAAGCTTTCAAAAAAGAAAAGGATTGACTTGGCCAGTCCAAAACCTTGCACTTTTTCCCATCAATGAAGTCTTTTGTTGTGTTGACAATGTGTTTTCAAAGTTCTCCTTCTTTCTCAGATTCAAAATGTATTGTTTTTATCCCAAACACAGCTCTTTGGCTTCATCTAGGTTCATCCTGTTTTGTGTTCATTGTGAAACACAGGGCTTAAATCAAGAGTAGACATTTAGAGTTATTAATTATTTATGCAATCTGAAAGACTGGGCAAAAAGAAACAGCAGTAAGTCAACTTGTCCAATATTTTTGATCACTTGAAAAGTGATTAGATTAAGAAAAAGGTACAATATTCTAAGTTAAACGCATTTAAATGTCAGTTTCAGGAAGTAGAAGATGAAATCCTGAAAATCTATTGCCCTATTTTTAATCTAAGGTATAGCAAAAAAAAAAAAGATGAAGAATGTTCAATAAAATCCATAAAGCAACTTATTGATCACAGGATTTATTTGTTAATTATGTTTTGGGCTCAGACATGACGAGGATAGAAATGTCATCATTTGATAAATGTGATCAGTCAGAATGAGCTTATATTGATTTTCATTTGCTCTTCCCTCTAAAGCGGCGACTGGAGCACAACCACGTGAACAGAGCCACCATTTATTGTGTCACCTGTGTGTGTTTGCCATGTCTTCCAACATTTGTATAAAGACAACATCAGTAATTTTTTTTTTTTTTAAATAAGTAATATTAATAGAAGGTGAAATGTAATATCACTCACTCATCTTCTATACTGCTTCATCCTGTATTCAGGGTCGTGGGGGTCTGGAGCCTATCCCAGGAGACTTAGGGCATGAGGCGGGGTACACCCAGTGCCAATCCATCGCAGGGCGCACACATACACTCATTCACACACTACGGGCAGTTTGGAAACGCCAATTAGCCTAATCTGCATGTCTTTGGTGTGGGAAGAAACCCACCAACCACAGGAAGGACATGCAAACTCCATGCACACAGAGACAGGAATCGAGCCTGGATGGGAATCAAACCCAGATACTGGAGGTGCAAGGTGACAGCGCTAACCACTACACCACCATGCCACCTTAGCAACTACAGTAAAACTTAATGTTAACTTTGTAATTCCCTTATGGTAGTTAAGGGTTGATGATTTTTTCTTTTTAATATTTGCATGAATTGATGTACTGTATGGGGCAAAAAAACAGACGGGTCCTTTAAATGACCTTTAAATCTGGAAAAAATAGGTTTTGTATTTTGAAAGAAGATGAATTAAGGAAACATCTTGCTGATGAATCAAGTAGGAACTTGAATTAACAACTTGAAAAATAATTGTAAGGTTGTCATTATGTCTGCTTTTGACAATTCTCTGTTTGTTTTCTGTATATGTCATTCAAGTTGGTGATTCACAAATTGAAATGAGTCGATCTGTTAACGCTGCTTTGCTGCTTCGTTTGAAAGATGCAGCTTAATGCCTAGCTGAAATTTGTTTGTACAGAACGATGGACTGATCTGGTGGGTTTTTGACAGGCTTACAAACACGCTCATACAAACACACAGACTCACACAAACATTACAAATTAATATGCTGTGGACACATTTTGTTACATATTTATATGCAGACCTTAAGGCATATACAGTACACATAATGGTTTGCCATTTTCTCGTATGCCTTGTTTGTCAAATGAACAGCTGTTTAATTTCTGTTTAATTCTGCCCATGTGTTGCTACTTAACTCTTCTAAAGAATATTCAACAAAACAAAACCTGATTATAAAACATACCCTTTTAACAACCTGACTCAAATTGGCAAAACAATTGGATAGAAACATTAAGTGAGACCTAAAAAGTAAGGAATATGCCGCTCTTGGCACTCTTCTCTCGTCACTCGTTTAGCACTCTTTTACTCCATTTACTCGATCAATGCCTTTGTCTGATTGATTTGTGCTAAATTGAATTACAGTGAGTTTCTGACTGTCTCCACATTATTATACAGGGTTGTGTAAATAAAATAAATCACTATAATTTAATTTCAGCGTCTGGAGCTCATCTGATGCTATCTGATTCAGGTCACTCCTTACACTTCCTGTTCCCTAATGGTCCATGTTCTTCATAAACTATTACGGTTGATCAATGCATTATGTCACAATGTCTCATCAAGAGTATAATAAAAATGTTGTGGGGCAAACTATTACACACACATACACCTACTTGGATCACAATAACACGTGTTTCTTTAAAGATAAGGTGCTGAACAATATATACATATGAATGGTTTGCCAATAAACGCCATTTTTAGAATTTGAATAATTTTAGCAGATTATTTTTCTTTGGCACACGAGGTTGTCTATAACAAAACGTTTAATTTGAAATCCAGTATATAACCTCATTTTATAATCTGAAAACCAAACCATGAGCAAACTATGACAAGTAACTGCCCTGTTTTCAAACTATAGTCAACATGTCATCAGATCGTCTCGGGTTACTTAGCTGTAACCCTGTTCCCTGATAAAGCAGGAATGAGATGCTGCGTGAAAACGCTATGGGGACATCTCTTTCTTCTCCGTTGTGAAGCCTGTGTATGTCAGAAACGCCGAATACTTCGGCTTATAACCTCTGTCAGGTGACGTCACCGAATAAGGTTCACTTGCAGGTTATGAATAGGAGTGAACCGGAAATATCCTCAGGTCAAATTTGTCTGAAGGACGTCCAGGCACGCTAGCAGTGTGGCATTAAAATGCAGCATCTCTTTCTCGCTATATCAGGGAACAGGGTTACAGCTAAGTAACGCGAGACATTCCCTTTCAAAAGCTACACTCGATGTTGTGTGAAAACGCTATGGGAACAAGAATACCAACGCCGCCTCACTGCAAGTGTCTGGACCCCCAGGTTGTGTAGCGTGTGCGCACAATAGCCAAGAAGGTCTCAGACCTAGCTCTGGGATGCTGACTCAAGGATCCGCGAGCCCGGAGTAGCATTGACATCCAGATTATAAAATATTTAACAAACGTGTGCGGAGAGGACCAGCCTGCCGCATCACACACCTGCTGCAGGGGGATGCCTCTTGTCAGAGCAATTGATGAGGCAATCCCCCTGGTCAAATGAGCCCTGATTACCAGAGGCGAAGTGTGACGACGCGCCTCATAGGCTAGGGCAATAGCATCTGTCTAGTGGTGGCCGCTCCCCGGTTGCGACTCAAATGACTTACGCCACTGGCTAGTGTGGAGGACGTAAATCTGAAGAGCACGTACTGGACGCAGTAAGTGAAGTCTTTCCTGCGCCAGAGCTGTGAAAGGTGGAGGACAGAAGGCTTTGAACCTTCGGAAGATAGTTCGGGTGAGGATGCAGAATAGCTTAGCCCAGGGGCAAAGTCTAGGCAGGATGGGGAGACTGACAGAGCCTGCGGATCCCCAACCCTCTTCAAAGAAGTAATAGCCCTAAGAAAAACCATCTTAAGAGACAGAAGCCTGACAGGCGCTGACTCTAGTGGTTCGAAAGGGGTGTCTGCCAGGCCTTCAAGTACAATAGCTAAGTCCCACTTTGGTGCTCTAGCTTGTTCAAGCGGCGTGAGCGCAGTCCACCCTGGCGATTTATATACGAGACTACCGCAGTGTTCGCAGTGTCCACCCGCATTAGGACATGGTAGCCTCTCAACTGCTGGAGGAAGTGTTTCAGGGCCAGAAACAGAGACATAATTTCGAGGCAATTGGTGTGCCATGCGAGATGATAACCTCTCCAGCTCCCTTGTGCTGAACGACCATCCAAGACCGCACCCCAGCCCGTGAGGGAAACGTCTGTTGTTAGCATTTTGCGACGACAAGACAGACCTAAAGTGGGACCCAAAGTCAGAAACCGGGGTCTGAACCAGGGTAGAAAGGGTACGAAGCCCCCAGCACGTAACCATTATTAGTCTCTGGGTATTGGCCCTTGAATGAAATCCCCTGGCTCTTAGCCACAGCTGAAACGCTCTCATGTGCAGACGGCCAAAGGTATCATCGTGGACGCAGAAGGTGAACAGTCACCTTCTGGCCTAGCTTGATTTCCTTCAGGGTGTTGAGAATGGATTCAATACGAGCAGGAGACAGCTGTACCCGCATTGTGACTGAGTCCCATGTGACACCTAAATATGTTGTCCTCTGAACAGGAAAGAGAACGCATGTCGAAGAGCTAGCTCCTGAGACTGAGCCAGAATCAGCCAGTTGTCTATGTAATTCAAAATATGGATGCCCTGGAGTCGTGAAGGAGCCAGGACCGCATCCATGCATTTTGTATATGTGCGGGGTGACAGTGCTAGGCCAAATGGAAGGACCCGATACTGGTAAGCTTTGCCCCCGAAGGCGAAACTCAGGAACTTCCTGTGCTGTAGCAATATTTCTATATTGAAATATGCGTCCTTGAGGTCGATTTTCACAAACCAATACTGTGGTTGGATTTGAGAAACATTTTCACAGTCAAAATTTTGAATCTGAATTTCCTGAGATAGCGGTTCAAGCCGCGAAGATCCAGAATTGGACGCAACCCCCCCATCTCTCTTGGGAACCATGAAGTACCAACTGTAGTAGCCTGACTCTCTGTCTGGGAGGGGAACATGTTCTATGGCCCCTTTGCCCAGCAGAGTCTGTAATTCCTGGGCCAGCAGATGTGCTCGGTCCGGTTTCATGGAAGTGGAGACCACGTTGTTGAAACACGGAGGATGATGTGCAAACTAAATCCTGTAGTCTGTGGAGTTAACTCGTCTCTCTCTCTGTCTCTCTGTCGAGCTAGGACCTGTCTAACCCGTCCTGGAAGACTGTCTTGTCCTCGACTGTCCTGTCCTCGACTGATGCAGACAGCTGTTCTCTGGGGATCTGTGACTTCAGTTGTTCGATAGCTCAGGACTGGAATTTCCTACAGTCTACCTCCAGGAACAAACTTGACTCCATTTAATTTAAACACATCTCAACTTCCAGTCTTACACATTATTATGCTGATCAATCCCTGCTGTCCGTTTTCACCCAGATGAGGATGGGTTCCCTGTTGAGTCTGGTTCCTTTCAAGGTTTCTTCCTATTACCATCTCAATTTTATCATTTTGATTCATACACATTCACATTTCACACAAACTTAATTCTTTTGATTGTGTAAAGCTGCTTTGCGACAATGTCAATTGTCAAAAGCGCTATACAAATAAAATTGAATTGAATTGAATTTAACTCGTCATGGAGGTCACCAAAGAAGGGGAGAGACGTTGAGGCTCCTCCCCCCGGCCACCCGACAGAAACCTGTCATCTAATTTCGCGCGCTTGGGGGAATCTCGCTTCTGTGTGCAGTTGATATGCAACCGCTCGACCGCACGCGTTATAACCTCCAATAATTCCTCAAACGCTCTGTCAACACTGGAGGAGCGTTGTGAGGAGGCTACTTCCATAGAAGCGAGAGAGGAAGATTCTTCCGCTCCTTCACAAGAAGCGCTGGAGCGCACTTGAGAAGCGGAAGCTAAAACTTCCTGATCTGGACAGAGCGTGAGAGAAAGAGGGCATTCCATCTCATGCGCGTCTGCCAGATCAGCACGAATGCGCCGCGGCTCGCGGTTTCTCTTTAAAGAAAGTGAGCCGCACGTGAAGCACCTTAATAGAGAGAAGATCGCAATACTCACAGTCTCCCTGAAGCTCGAGGCGAGCGTGTTCTTCCCCCAAGCACTCAAAACAAAATTCGCTGAGATCGCCCTCTGAAAGAGATCTAGCACACAGAGACACGCATCTCTTATCCAACTACGCCATATCGGTGAGTTAATGCTGTTATTTTTTCTTTTCCTTTCGGAAAGCAGTCCTGAAGCACAAAAAGATCTGAGGATGTTTCCGGTTCACTCCTATTTATAACCTGCAGGTGCACCTTATTCGGTGACGTCACCTGACTGAGGTTATAAGCCGAAGTATTCAGCGTTTTTGACATACACAGGCTTCACAACCGGAGAGCAAAGAGATGTTCCCATAGCGTTTTCATGCAGCATCGAGTGTAGCTTTTGAAAGGGAACACCCCTTTCTGGCACATGATTGTTAACGATTATGAAAAAATCGCACGCGAAGCACCTTAATAGGGAGAAGATCGCAATACTCACAGTCTCCCTGAATCTCGAGGCGAGCGTGTTCTTCCCCCAAGCACTCAAAACAAAATTCGCGGAGATCGCCCTCTGAAAGAGATCTAGCACACAGAGACACGCATCTCTTATCCAACTACGCCATATCGGTGAGTTAATGCTGTTATTTTTTCTTTTCCTTTCGGAAAGCAGTCCTGAAGCACAAAAAGATCTGAGGATGTTTCCAGTTCACTCCTATTTATAACCTGCAGGTGCACCTTATTCGGTGACGTCACCTGACTGAGGTTATAAGCCGAAGTATTCGGCGTTTTTGACATACACAGGCTTCACAACCGGAGAACAAAGAGATGTTCCCATAGCGTTTTCACGCAGCATCGAGTGTAGCTTTTGAAAGGGAACACCCCTTTCTGGCACATGATTGTTAACGATTATGAAAAAATACAAAAACCTCAGGTTACAGCATCATGAGCCTCCTCTTCTACCTGCTTTTTTTTCACTTCAGCACATGACGAGAACTCGTTATCAGTATGCACCATTTAACATCTGTTCATGCATCAACCAACCGAGTACCCTTCAGTTGTCCTCTAAGGTTGTTATAGAATGGAGTGTCAGAACCAGACAAAGTGATCACAACATCTTGTACAAATCGGAAAAAGTGTTATAAATTGGACGAAAGGAATGTGCAGAATGAAAAGTGATACAGAAGGGTTGAACTACAAACTTACTTTGACACAGTGTAAACGTAAAATGTTTCAGAATTAAGATATATAATAATTTCAGAAATAAGGTAAATGAAAATATGTAACAAACAAAATTACTTAATCAGTACCGTGTGCTTTATGGTTCTGTTTAAGTTATACTGAATTGTGTAGGAGTTCTTTAGGTACCGTTGCATACAGAGTGCAACAAATAAATTGCAACAAGCCTGCACTCTGTAGTGATTTTGGGTTCTTTAGTGTTAAATTCTGCATTTGTGTACATTTTATATTTATCTGCATAGTTGTCTTGGCTGTTTATGTGCAAGTTTTGTAGTTGTGTTTGGTGTTAATATCTGTTTTGTGTGGAATTATGTTTCGTCCCTGAAGGTCTTGTGTTGTTTTGTAAGATTGCGTTGGCGACTATTTTTGTGGTTTGTGTTTGAGCTACAGTGTATAGTTTGTTCTCAGCTTTAAATGGGTAAAGGTTTTTAGTATTATGGTCTGTCTGGTTCTTTTGAAGCTGCTGTAATGCATCTATTCAAAAACAAACTGTTAGATGTACCTCAGTTACAGTAAGACATTCAGCCTGGCCAGATGGTACCCACAGCACGAGGACAGAGCACACACACACACGCACGCACGCACGCACGCACGCACGCACGCACGCACGCACGCACGCACGCACGCACGCACGCACGCACACACACACACACACACACACACACACACACACACACACACACACACACACACGCAATACAAACAAGCAGACAATTTTCACAACCATGTCCTCTCACTCAGCTATATGTCTCTTTTTTCTTTATGTCACACACACCATTTCAAAACCTGAACAGATAACAAAATTGCTTTTACATGTACAAGCAGCACATCAGACATGCACTCAGGAGCACCCACGTGCACACGCACAGACACATACATAGTATATACTATACTGTAGATATATGTGTGTGTGTGTGTGTGTGTGGATATATACAGTATATACACTCACCTAAAGGATTATTAGGAACACCTGTTCAATTTCTCATTAATGCAATTATCTAATCAACCAATCACATGGCAGTTGCTTCAATGCATTTAGGGGTGTGGTCCTGGTCAAGACAATCTCCTGAACTCCAAACTGAATGTCAGAATGGGAAAGAAAGGTGATTTAAGGCGTTTTGAGCGTGGCATGGTTGTTGGTGCCAGACGGGCCGGTCTGAGTGTTTCACAATCTGCTCAGTTACTGGGATTTTCACGCACAACCATTTCTAGGGTTTACAAAGAATGGTGTGGAAAGGGAAAAACATCCAGTATGCGGCAGTCTTGTGGGCGAAAATGCCTTGTTGATACTAGAGGTCAGAGGAGAATGGGCCGACTGATTCAAGCTGATAGAAGAGCAACTTTGACTGAAATAACCACTTGTTACAACCGAGGTATGCAGCAAAGCATTTGTGAAGCCACAACACGCATAACCTTGAGGCGGATGGGCTACAACAGCAGAAGACCCCAACGGGTACCACTCATCTCCACTACAAATAGGAAAAAGAGGCTACAATTTGCACTCTCCAAAATTGGACAGTTGAAGACTGGAAAAATGTTGCCTGGTCTGATGAGTCTTGATTTCTGTTGAAACTGCAAGATGCTATCCTATCAATATGGGCCAACGTTTCTAAAGAATGCTTTCAGCACCTTGTTGAATCAATGTCATGTAGAATCACCGTATTAGTATGGTGTTCCTAATAATCCTTTATTGAGTATATATATATATATATATATATATATATATATATATATTAAGTATATATATATATATATATATATATATATATATATATATATAAAACCCCCATATAAATTAGAAGCCTGTCATCAAAGATTAATTACAAGAACTGTGTGTGTGTGTTTGTGCGTGTGTGTGCATACTGAGAAGGTTTGTGCTGCCTGGAAATTAAAAGCATCCATTAAAAAAAAAAAATGTCAGCCATGCTGAACAATCACACATGATATTTTCTAATTATGCAACAAAACTGTGTATGTGTGTGTCTGTGCACGCTTGTGACCTTTTAAAGTTTATTCATTAAGTACTTTGCAAGCTTGATCTCTTGCAAGCTGCTTATTTAGTAGATAAACATACATCCCTTAGCACTGACTCCCTGCTGTGTTTGTGTGTGTGTGTGTGTGTGTGTCTGTGTGTCTGTGTGTCTGTTTGTCTGTGTGTGCATGCTTGTGGTGTAGATGTGTTTGCTTGGGCGTAAGTGCATCAGGTGTATTGCTTGTACATAAAAAGGAACTCTACCTATGCATGTTTTGAAATGTTGCGTATGTATGGTATTTTTTCATTTTAATGTTAAAGTGCCATTATATTTGCTACAAGCTGAAAAAGAACCCATTTCGGTATCTCTCAGGTTCTGTGCAGCAACAGTGTTTTAGACACGTGCGATTATTGGCTGAAGAATGACAAGGCGTTGAGCAGAGTCAGTTTCCTTGAGGACCAACATGAAGGAGGCTGCACTGTGAGTTCTATCTCACACACACACATGCACACACACACCAACATGCACAAACAATGCACCTATGCACCTACACAATAACTGATTATATATATCAGTTATTGTGTAGGTGCATATATACACGTTTACAAATATTAATCTTTTGCAGACATGTGACTATCATCACAGTGCATGGCAGAAGTACTGTTAACCGACATCAGGCAGTGTTTTCGTTGATAATTACATTCAAGGTGTAAGATATAACAATAACCTAGCAACTTATTCAAAAGAGATACAAGCATGTGAAAATAGATGAAGAAGGTAATATGGATGTTAGTTTACAGAAGTTTGATTAACAATCAGAAAGTGATTATCTTAAAAGTGTACAAATATGTGATTCCTTTTGAATTTAGTGGCTTTTGCTAGCATTACCGTTTTCTGTTGCAAATGAGACGATGTGATGGAAAATGCTGTGCTTTACACTTCATACAGTGACATGCAGGTAATGTTAACTAACAGACATTTTAAGCTTTCTAATTAATATCTAACTAACCATTATTTGGTTGAATCCCAATCACTTGTTCCACACACCCAGTAGTACCCTTGATCAAGGGTTAGGGAGGGATTTGGGATTCAGCCGTGTGTTATAATCTAAACTAGCTGTAAAACACAACAGTTCAGAGGCAATTTGAAGCAATTACTAAGGTGACAAAGTGTTGCTTGAGATGACATGACATCATCAGATGTGTTTTCTTGCTAATTGCTTTTGTGACTGGTTTTATATGTGGGTTTTGGCGCTGGCATCCGGTAAGTAAAGTCCCTTTTGCCATCCAAAAATGAATGGGACCATGTGAATGACAAACATCCTGACATCACATGCAAAACGTCAATACTTCATACATCATACACAGTATTTACTAAACATTCACTGTTGGAATTGTTGGATTACGTTTCTGTGATTTATGAAGTAACAGACTAAAAAAATGACACACACACACACACACACACACACACACACACACACACACACACACACACACACACACACACTGTAAACATGACAATTATGGTGTAAAGGCGAAAAAGCAAAAGTTATTTTTATTCACTTCTATTCTAAAAAAAGTAATGTAGCAGTGTAACAGCACGGGACAAATTTTAAATCTAGTGACAAATAACAGGTGATCATGCTCACTCTAAACCTCACACAGGGAAACTACTATTTTAAAATTGTAAGTACCTTGGCTGACATGCTGGAAGTGTTGCACAGTGTTAAAAATAGATGCCTTGGCAACCAGAAGCAGGACCTAAGCCAGCTTTTATCCTGACGTTTCTGGCATTTCTTTCCTGTGCGTAGACAGACCCACCTGTTCTCTGTTTATAGGGAAGCATGGTGTTCCTAGCCCCTGATCTAGTGAACTAACATAAGCATGTGTTTTTGATAAAGACTACAGAGCATTTCTGTAAGTTGGTTTGGATAAGGTTCATCTGCTGAATGCTGTAAATGTAATAAAAGGAAACATTTTAATACTTTAATTACAAATGCAGTAATCTGTGCAAATAAACACGAACTCTAAACTCGCCTTTAAACCCAAATTTTAACCCCAAACCTAAACCCTAAACCATAACCCTAACCCTAAACCCAAACTCTAAATCCTAACCCTTACTTGAAACCCTAACCATTACCCTAAACCCTAATACTGTGAGTTACGTCAAGGATTACATTAGTTAGCTCCATCATACGTAAACTTACACACATCCAGAAATAAAAGGAAAGCCTTTTCCTGCAACTAGGATTACAGTGAATAGAAAATGTAAACAATTTGCAAATGAATCCATTTAAATCCTGCATGAGAAATTAGGCCAAGTGTTGTCTTAGTAGCAACTTTAGTGAATCAGTAGATTTGGGGATCTGTTACAGCCTTTATAATTCTGGAGGATATTTTTGGAGTGCTTTCTTTGTGCTGAAATTCACCACTGGTGCATTCATGTTTGAAAACTCCACGTTCATTATAGTTGCAGCAAAACCCTACCATAAACGTTGTGTGCTACCTTTCCACAGAGTGTGACGAAATAGACAGTGTCCTTCATTCTTGTTGATGTTTCAGACAGATCAGATTGCAAAATCGTGTCAGAGCTAAATCATGTGTTGAAAGGATGCTCAGAGAGAAACTTTAGGGGAGATGAACTAGATCTTCATCAACTGGTCCATATTTCCTCTGTTTCTGACAGTGACGACCTGGGAGCCTATGCTAATCTTAACTCTTTGGTTTGCCCTACATGTTTACTGTCTATAACCACTATGAACCCCCGGCCAATTATCCAAATTCCGCCCAAGGTTTGGGGGCAGTCTTCCATTTTCCACTGTTCTTGCAGGCAATTATTTCGATTATCCATCCTTGACGGATGATGCGCTTCAATTTTTCTCTCCTTGTAGGTACATTGAGATAGATGCTTTTGCTTAACCGATGAAGCCCCTCTTCTCTTTCAGCACCCACATATTTTGACAATGTTTAAAAAACTTGGAAAATCATCCCTGTTCTCCCGAGTGTATATAAACTTACACATAAGATGATGAACTAATGTAAACCTTAACTTGTTAAAAATCAATTTATATGATTTTTGTGCTTTTATCTAGTGCATAGAAACATTGCACATATACATTTATAAAATATATATAAAACATTTATTTTTTCTCAAATAGATAAAGTTTGATTTAATACAAAATCTGTCTGTCCCTCAACACAGAAATTCAGATAATGTTGCCAAAGCGTCAGCATTGGCCCATAATATGGCCTTCTTGCACATCCAGAAAGTATGGCTGCAGCCAAACGTTGTTGAATATTTTAATGAAATAATAACTCTAGAACACCATTAGCAGTAGTGGCAGCATTTTCTGAATGATTTCTCAAGTAATGCCGTCAAATTAGTCTGTTTTGTCTTGATGTCATTCTTGGCCTTCCTGCTGTCCTCCCTAGGTCGGTCAGCGGTCGAATCAGTTGTTTGGAATCTGTTCCATAGCCTGGAAATTGTATTCCAGGCAACTCCAAACCATCTGGAGAGGTCTGCTTGTGTTGCACCAAGTTTTAGCATTCCAATGGCCCTCTCTCTACTACCATTGCCTAAACGGGCAATGATGGTGTGAAAACAAAATGCAGATCAGAAATTCTTCAGGTTCAAGAATCTTTTCCTTACTGCTTATTCTAAGAAATTTCAGCTGGACATAATCACATGGTGGCAAATTTCATACATGTGCACAGTGTCCTTTAAGAAGATATGAATTACTTTAACTTTTAATAGGCAACATTTGTTTTGTCCATGAGTACAAATGGAACATATTGTCAGGATTGAATGGCTTATATTTATTACGTGTGTACTATTTTGCAGATCCCCTTAAGCCGAGTGACTTTTAGAAGTGATTTGTAGTTTCTAGTTCACTGGGTCAGGGACTAAAACACTGTCAAGAAGATTTCATAAAGAGCAGTTATTCTATAAAATAATATAATAATATACAAAAATAGCGATAGCCATACAAACCAATATATTCATATATAATTAATAATTCTGTTATGACAAAAGAAATGTCATCATGTAAACAGGGCATGGGCTGGTCTGTCTGCACTTAGCTGTAAGCTGTAAAAAAAATTACTCAGCTGACAGAAGATGTAACAAAGAAACAAATATTTAAACTATGAATTAATTAATTAATTTATTAATTAATAAAACTGGCTTAAAATTTCTTCCGTTTGGCATCTGTGCAACATTTGAAATTCCGGCACGTCAGCCAAGACAGTTTTAAAATGCAGTTTTTCAATGTTATGTGCTTAGTCTGTGTTATCACCTGGATACAGTATACTTTTTTTTTCTCTCTTCTCTGTTCATGTCACACCATTTTTCTTTTTACCTCACTTAATTCACACATAATTCACAATTTCTGTGATTTGTCCCTAGATTTTTTTTGGTTGCTGAAAAACCCTGCTGAATATTTTAATGGCATAGAAAATAACTTCCACTTCTGTCTTTTTACCTTTTCTTTCACGGATTTGTAGCTTAGTCATTTTGTGTTTCCATGGCTCTATGCGCTTGACTTTTTATGGAGTTTTATATCACTAAATGCAAATGAGCTGTGTCGGGAACGCACTGCAGAGGTGGAGGCAGATGGAAGTACAGGCCATTTTATAAGAAATGCAAAATGAACCAAACAAACAAGATCAAGACCTGAAGCAGGAACATGAACTAGGAACACTTACTAGGAACTAGGAACACTAGGAAGTACATACTGAAACAGCTGAGAACAGCTAACCAATGACAAACTATACATGGGCAGGCACAAAAACTGAAACTTAAATAGTGGTACTCATTAGGTGCAATAAAGAGCAGGTGCGTTAGATCAGTACGGAATTTGACATGGTTATTTGATGTGCTGGTGCTGAGGGGTATTCTAGTTCTGTGCTTAATTTTGGTCCTAATAAGACACATGCCTTGCACTTTACAAGTAATCAACATCACATGAGCATGAGGAAAATCAGTGTGTCTGAAACTTCTCTAAGAAACGTTTCATTTGGTCATTACCTGGCCTATCTCCACACTCCACCGCTGATTTATTGATTAAAAAAAAAAAAACTTTATTTAAAAACGTTGCGTGTTATATTTTTTTCTTTTTCAAGACAAGTGCCGAAATTTAATAATGATAGTGATATCAGTTTCATATTTTTTCTCTAAAATGACAGTGCTTTAAAATATTTTCGTAACTCAAGCAAGAAAAAAAAAAGAAAGAAAAAAAAAGAAAAAAAAAAGAATATTACCTACACAAAACAGTGCTGTAGAAAGAAGTTTAGCTGGATCACATTCTTTTTTGTTTAATATCTTAGGGTATTAACTATCTCTTTTGTTGCTGGTATCAGCCTGGTGTTAGTTAAAATAATTGATTTATTGATTAATTGATGGATTTAACCAATCAATCAATCAATCAATCAATCAATCAATCAACCAATCAATCAATCAATCAATTAATGTAGATTACCAGTCAAAGGTTTGGACACAAGTTTGGATTTATTGTCTACATTCTGGAACAGTACTGATTTTTTAATAAAAAATAATGAAATAACATATGGCATTAGGTAATTACGTACCAACAAGTAACAGTCATTTATTATTTTAAGACATGAAGTTGTTCTGGAATAGTTCTTGCATGAACAGTATTGTCAAGTGCATTTGGAGAACCCATCCAGCAGCATAATGAAACTGGCTCTCACGAAGACCATCCCAGGAAAACAAGACCAAAACTTACTTCTGCTGCAGGGAAGTTGTTCATTTAGAGTCACCAGCTTCAGAAATCAGAAATTTTCATCACCTCAGATTAGAACCATTATTAAGGCTTTACCGTGCATAACTAGCAGACATATCTCCATATCAACTGTTCAAAGGTGATTATTGCATATTTTGGACGCATTCAGCCTTGTTTTACAATGTAGATTCCTTAGTTTTGTATGCCAGTCTACACTGTTACATGTTTTTCTTCATTTTATTGCATTCTAACACAATAATAGCTGGGACAACACTTTTGTCAAGGTTCTCTTTAAGTTCTGGTTTGGATTACAATAATTCTATAAGGTCCTACTCAGGTCTGTTCAGTTTCATGGTGCTGTTCTTTTTTTCTGCAGCTCTCACACCCAGCATGCTCCTCAACACAAAGACTCCACACTGTGATTTTAAACCCACTCACACCAGCTGCCTGTTACACATTGCCAACTTTACACAAGCAGTGTGTGTGTGTGTGTGTGTGTGTGTGTGTGTGTGTGAGAGAGAGAGAGAGAGAGAGAGAGAGAGAGAGAGAGAGAGATTTTCTTTTTATTTATTAGGAGTATAATTATTTTTTATGATAAGTTTTGGCCTCACAGAGCATGGACAAGCATGGACAAGTTGCACTATTTTCTCAGAATATTTAAACCATCTCAATTATTTTCATTACAGGCAGAGTATCTGTAGCAAAATTCCATAGGTTAAATTGATCTTACTGTCACATTATAAAATATTTAAACATTTTAACTTAATTTTTCTGCTTAACTTTGTTGTTAATATATTTAATAATGTCCAATGAAGCTCTAAACTGTTTTGTGTTGTTTTATTTTTATAATTAAAAGTTGGCCCTGTTGTCTAAAGGCCCAATCAGAACAAGCACATACAATACAAATAAAAGAGATGAATAATTTAAGTCACCACTTAACTAAACGCAAAGTCAATAGTAAAATATGTCACAGCAATGATAATAATAAAATTGGGCACTAATATAATTTTACAGAAAATAAAAATCAATCAACCCTGAGCAGTTCATAATATTTTTACTCTTGCTGCATTCCCCCTCCAACAAAATATTTTAAAGTTAATATAAAACTAGAAAAAAATATGACCCTTTTAAAGAAGTTGAATTTGCATTTAATATAATAAACTAGTCAGTTTGGAAAGCTATGTTTGAACCCAGTTTTGTTTGTATTGATTAGAACATTTGGAATTTTATTGTTTGTGCCTCAACATATAATGGTGAAATAGCCCATCATGATTTCCCTGATGTCATTATTATCGATTAAATTTCAAATACAGTGCTACATGTTTTATAGCTAATAAAGTGATGTTAGTTGCAAACTGCAACAAAGAAAGACATGCCGGTTAAAGGCTGACTCCTAGTCAGGATTAGCTAGCTAAAGGACTTTCCTTTATTTGTCATGAAACCTTGTTTCTCTATTCATGACAGGAAGCCATCATAAACTTTAAAGCCTATGCTGTGTAACATATGTAAGGAAATCACACGCAGCACAGTGTTGATCCAAAAACATTTGGCAGTTTGGATGTAAGCTAGTGGGTTAGACTGAATGAGGGAATAATGTTATTAACTTGTAACAGACGCTTCAAATTAGCTTTTCTTTCCAGAACAGTAAAGGGTGATTAGATTAGATTTGAGTGTGTTTTTGTTTTTGTTCCTCAAACTCTGCAGCCCTGTAGTATTAAAATAATCAGGTTAACTAATTCATGAGCAGCAGTAAATATGCTAATCCACTAATACAGCATTGTACAAAACAGGCTAACCTAATAATATAGAATTTTATACCAGCACATTGTTGAACTCTCAGTTATTACCGGGTCAGAAGGTATTGAGAAACTTCTATTTGACAGCATTAATCTGATGCTCAGGCAAACAGACAATACAGTGTTTTATTTATATGCACATTCTAATGTCTTATTATTTCTTTTAATGGTGGACATGTCACATCAACAGTTGTTTAAAAGAAATTTGAAGGTATTATTTCAGTTATTTAAATGAAGTTTATTTAGCATTCATCAGTGATGGTGTGCTTGATTGCTTCGTGAAGCTTGTGTACAGAGATTTGCCACAGAAGTTTGCAATTCACTTGAGAATTTGCTAGTTTTATTAATTTTTGTTTGGACACCCCGGCTTTAGTAAAGGTCCTAAAGGTCCTGCGACATACAGTATTTGTTTAGAGACTTCTGAAAAGGGTTGTTCAACACAAATGGCTTAGATTGCCACATTTCCATTAACCTTTGGCCATATAGTATATCAATAAAGTAGTAATAGCAACGAGAAAGCTCAAAGAAGTAGTAGGAGATAGAAAATTCTTACTGTATAACACTGTATAAGAGCATATTTACTAGACAGCAACAACAACAACAACAACAACAATAATAATAATAATAATAATAATAACTATATTAGTTTGATACATCAGTACATTTGTTGATCATGTAAAGTTGTGTGCTTGTGTCAGGCACATGGGAATTGCAGGGTGTCTCTTTCTGTCTTCCTGGCGGTAGGTAAGGACATGCTGTTCTACCATTGCACAGAATTCTGAACGTTCTCCTAGGCGACACAGTCTTATACAGATCTGTCAAGGTGTTATATGTAATGATGCTTTAATTATGTTTACTTCACAGCCATTTTGTTACATCCATCCCTCATACAAGTCTGCCTCTCTCACATTTGAAATAAAGTCTTATTCTCTTCTTGATCCATCCTACCATGTAATTTTTCTCTTGTCTGTTTAAACAATAACTATGAAACTTTAAAATTCTCTTCTGATCTTTTTCTCCATTTGAGTTAAAACAGACGTCTTTTACATAATAAACGATTTAGAATACAAAATGACATGACCTTTAAAATATTAAATATTACTCTCTTTGTCTGTCCCTTTGAGTTTTTCTGTAGTTCTTTTTCTACTTTCTTTCTCCCTACCACTCTCTTTCTGTCTATCTTTACCAATCTGAACTTTAGTAGGAATGATAAATAAATGTGACTTAAATGCTAAAGCTTTTCTATACAGTTTAATGTGATTCATATTTGAAGCGTCTGGATGTCTCATTAGTACTGATCAGCTGTGTTCCAATCATATAGAAGGTGAACAGAGCGTGTGTGTGTGTGAGAGAGAGAGAGAGAGAGAGAGAGAGAGAGAGAGAGAGAGAGAGTAAGTGAGAGATTAATAGTATGTGGTGACTTAATTAATAGCCCTTTTTTTTGTTTGTTTTTTTGTTTGCATGAAAGCTCTCTTTGGCATCTTGCTTCTCATCTACAGTCTATCACAGTTTTCTCTACTCCCAGCCAACCAAGACTTAGATAATCCCTAAAGGACAATTTTGTTGCCAGTTCAGCACACACAGTTTGTAGCAGCACAACTGGGGAAACGGATCAGGTTTTAGCTTAATTTTTTAAACCTTTAAATATGTATTCATTTACATTTACTCCCCATTTCGGGATTTTTAAACTATACAGTAATAGCAGGCAAACCTTCTTTCCGCTTAAGGTTAAGACATAATGAAGTACTGTAGCATCCAACTGTCAGTTACTGATTCAACACATCCAGGGTGATTCACATCACTGGATTTCTGAGTATTTTTCTCTATTAACTGATTAACTGGCAGCACAGTGGCATTGTGGGTAGCACTGACACCTTTCAGGGTCCTTACAGAGTGATCAGTCTGTTAGTGTGGAGTTCCGTGTGTTCTTCCCATATGCCCATATGTTTCCTGTGGGTTCTCTGGTTTCTTCTCACCTCCTAAAAACATGCCCAAGATGAATCAGCTCTCCTCCTCCTAGGTGTGAATGAGTGTACATGGTGCTCTGGGATGGACATTCCAGGGTGTGTTCCCACCTTGCACCCAAAAGAATGTTTTTCATGTTTATTTAAAAAAATTTTGTTTTAATAGCATCTCACTAGTTTTAATGAATAGTTATCATTCACTATCTTCGCTCTTTCATTCATGAATTCACACTTTTCAGTCTGGTCAGAGTGGCAACAAGTCTAGAGCGTATCCCAGGAACACTAAGTGCAAGACGTTAATCCTTCCTTAATGGAAAAACATGGGCATACATATACAATAGGGACAATTTAGTATGTCTATTCCACCCAGTGACATTTTTGGGAGGTAGAAGGACACTAAAGAAGCCAGACAGAAATAAGGGAAATGTGAAAGAAGACTACACTTTAACCTGAGCTCAGGATTGAACTAGGGACCCTGAAGCTAGGTGGCAGCAAGATTACCTCCTGTCCCACGTATACACAATTGACATTTTTTCAAGCTTCAAATATTTTTCTGTTAATTTTAAATTGATATAAACTAAAACTCAGAAAATATAAGGAGAAGATTTTGAATTTGACTTAAATGCTTGGATTTCTGTACTAAATTAATCCTATCCCAGGAGACTTTGGGTAGGAGGTGGGATACACCCTGGAAAGGATGCCAATGCAGGGTGCACCCTGGATGGGGTGTCAATCCATCGCAGGGCACACACATGCACACACTCACACATGTGATTTGGTAATGCTATTTAGCCTAATCTGCATGTCTCCGGACAGTGGGAGGAAACCGGAGTACCAGCAGGAAATCCACCAAGCACAGGGCGGACATGCACACAGACATGCACACAATGGTGGGAATCGAAGCCAAACGCTGGAGGTGTAAGGTGACCGTGCTAACCACCAAGCCACCATGCTGTCAAATAGAAAGTGCCAGTGTCTGTATCAGTATTTAAGCATACTTTTTCATCCACGCCTTTAGAATTCAACCAAACCCTCATAAAAAAAGAAAAAAAGTGCATCTCAACAAGTCAGATTCATTCTTAGGAACAATTTCTGAATTCTGTATTTTATATACATTAATATGCATTTAAATATTGACAAAGTACATGCAAAATATATAGTAAATATATCTTGAAATATTTTTTAGGCTACTATTTATATATTTATTTATTTAACATGGGAAATGTATGAAAACATGAATGTGTAGAGTTATTAACTGTGTTTGCTTGTCTTTAGCCAATTTAAGAAATTATGTTTAATATATGTTTTGCAGGTGTTCAGAAAACAAAAAAAGCTATGTTTATTTAACATATTTACCTGCTGTGGTTTTGCACAAATGTAATACATTTGTTCAATTATTTGTCCAGCATGAAGTGAACTACATTTGCAGTCTAGTCATTGAGTTATGGTTTGCAATTTAGCATTACCATTGGTTAATTTAAGTTAAATTATTTAAGCTGAAACAGAAACGATCTAAAAGATCAGAAAAAAAAGAAAGTGATCCATCTATCTATCTATTTATATAAACACACATAGAGTTGAATTTAGACATTTACATGCACTTTAGCCAACTCACAGTTTTTCACACTTCCTGACATTTAATCCTAGTAAAAATTCCCTGTTTTAGGTCAGTTAGGATCACTATTTTATTTTAAGAATATGAGATGTCAGTAGATAGTCAATAGTAGAGAGAAATCATTGCTTTCATCACATTCCCTGTGGATCAAAAGTGGGTACATACACTTAGTATTTTGTAATATTGCCTTAACATTCACAACAAATTCTGCTCTTTGAAACAAACTGTCTGTGAGTTTATTCTAACTACAGTACATTTGAGTGTACATGTGTGACCACTGAATACACACTTTTCTTGCAGTTCATGTTCCAACATTTTTCAGGAAATGTCATTTATCAGAACTAAAGTTCCATAGAGATAAAATTCTAATACTTTTTTAACGCTTTCATAATTAAAAATGCTAAATACTAAATCATGTCAGGTGAAAATTACTACAAAAAACATATGGATTACTAAAATGTCTTACTGTTATTTAACAAAACACAACACATTCAAAAAGCCAATGTGTAAAACAGCAAATTGTGTTGAGATTGAAAAAAAAATGCGTAAAAAGAAATGATATATTTCAACCAAATTAAAAGTGTCAATACAACATCCCAATGCATTAGCTTGCATAAAATCTACAGGGGAAGCGCAACCTTGTTCACTGTACAGAGTATGAAAAAAGACAATAAATAAATATAATAATGAAATAATAATATATTTTAAATAAAATAAACATATTTATAATGATATATATATTTTATATATATTATATCAAGTTTAATCAAATTCTATTTGCAATAAAAGCACATTATATAAGTTACATTTTATTTATATTTATATTTTTACATTAATAATCACAAAAATACAGTCACCGGCAAGGATGCCAAAGGTGTTCTCCACAACACATCTCCCCCTAGATATCCTGTAGTTGGTCACAGGCTCTTTGTCTCTAGGTCAACTACTGTAGGGTTTCATCAAATAAGTCCTCAAGGTGAAAGCGTTATCACAGAGGATGAAAGAAGGCATGGGCTTGTTATCATTGGTCATGGTTTCTGATGGAGGAAAGTTGACGGTACAATCCTCTATGCACTCTTTCAGCTAACTGTTATTAAATATCTGGGGATCTACTGTAACATATGTCCCATTTCTCCAGTGTCTATAGGACAGTGTCTATCTGTTAACTAAATGGTATGAGGTCGTTATCATACCTTTAACACCTCGCTAATAATTTGTAATAATCGGCAGCATCGTTGTGATTTTGCTCCATGTTGGTAACAGTTTTGTTATCAATTCGGGACTCTGTATAACGTTGTTAAGTTTCTAAACAGCGCGCTATTGAAACATAATCATGTTTTGCTATAATAACAATTTGCTCTAAAGTCATTTTCCTGTCCTTACGAATTTCATTTAAATCATTAACAGCTTGATGTGGCTATGCTTTAAAAATTAATCGAATTGGTACCGACCACAACAACTTTGGAGCTGAGACGTCGGGAAAGGTCGGTAGCAACTTCAGCTGTGTGGAATGGGGGTATAGCTTTTTCACACTTTTATGTCTAACTCTAGAACATTGTCCAGAAATTGGCCATGTTATTTAACTTAGGTTAAATATTTCTGGTTGCCTTCCACAAGCTTCTTACAATAAGTTGGAATTTTAGTGCATTCCTCCTGACAGAACTGGAATAAATATGTCAGGTTTGTAGGCCTCCTTACATGTTTTTTTTTTTTTTTTTTTTTTTACCATTTTGCCACAACTTAGAAATCTGCTTGGGGTCATTATCCATTTGAAAATACCATTTGCAACCAAGCTTTCATTTCCTGGATGATGTCTTGAGATGCTTGGGTTGCTTCAACATATCCACACATAAATGTATGTATATATATATATATATATATATATATATATATATATATATATATATATATAGGTACAACTGCTTAATGTGGTACTTTCACAAACACACACAGCTAATAGCATGCATAAATAAATAAATAAATAAATAAATAAATAAATAAATAAATAAATAAGCAAGTATACATATAAATTCAGTCAACACACTTCTTATGTAATGACTTTAAATTAAGATATGCTTGGTATGTTAGTATAGTACATGTTACTATTTTTATAGCTGTAGTCGTCCCCCCCCCCCCCCTTTATCCTACTGTAGTTTTTTCCCCTTTAAGCTTCATTGGTGTATATTTGTTATTAATGAGGAATAATGAGTATATTTTCTACTCCATTGTCCCACAATGCACAAAAAAGGATTAAACGATTAAATTCTTAACAGAAACTTTTTAAACTGCTTGTGCATCAAGTATACACAATCTACTGATCCGTGAACAGTGTTTACCTGCTATTAATCTGATATCATTTTCATTTTTCCACCCCACTTGATTTCCTGTATTAGATTTTAATGAAATGTTTGCTTTTCATTATAAACTGTGAATATATTAGCAGGGTATTTTAAGCTAATGAGAGCTAATGAGGGAGCGAGAGAGACCAAAACTGACTGTCCTAAACTCAATAAATCAAGAAATCATACGCCCAAGGTCATAAATCCTACACATGGTCTGCAGAGCATATACTGTATACATTATTATTTTTTTCACTGCTTTTATTCCAGTGAGTTTTTTTCTATACATTACCCAGCTTATTCCTGCATGAATGCTACTTTGTTCCATTTTTGGTAATGTGTCTTAGTCATGTGTTCCTGCTCAATTAGAGACACATCAGATGGGAAGGCCAAACTGTATAATGCATGTCAAGTTTACTGTATAATTGTGTTAGGAAACATAATATAAACCATAAAGTTTAGCATATCGTATTCATTAAGTGGTTGGGCTAGCTAATTAAGCCACATTTTAGCAGCCACATGGTCGCTCTGTTGTCAAAATAAAGCAAAAGTATGCCTTTTGTTTAAGCACTATTTAGTGAAGCAGAACGCAATTTTAGATAAACAGTGGAGAGATGGGAAGGCTATAATTTATTTTCTCAAAAAAGGTAGACGAAAAATTTAATGGTTGGTTGACCAGATTGAAAAAGGGTTGAGTTTAAGTTGACAGATGCTGTTCTGATTGGCTTGCGTGAGGCAGTAACCTGATTGGTTGTACAGTATGTTGAGATGAGAGGATGTGATTGGTTATTGCGCTGTATCCGGGAGCACAGACGTGAATTTTTCCCCTCATTGAGTATCTAGTGAACGATGAAGCCACACACAAAATGGTTCTTCCTGCTCCCTTTCCCTCCCTCCTACTCCTCCTACTCTTCATCCTTGCCTCCTTTCCCTGGGTGTGTCCTTCGCTCACTCTCCTTCTATCACCTCTCATATGGACACTAGCGATGTGACAGTGTCCCAGTAGAGGTCATTTTTAGACCTTCTACACACACACACACAAACACACACAAACACACACACACACACACACACACACACACACACACACACACACACACACACACACACACACACACACACACACACACACACACACACACACACGTCAGCCACTTCCACTCAAATGGAAAATGGGGGTTTAATGAGGGTGTCCTTGTCAAGGACATGAAGCCATCTTTCTCCATCCATCTCTCTCTATTTTACTCTATTTCTGATTATTCTATTTTTTTCTCTCTTTTTGACATCTTTCCTTTTCTTCCTTGTACTGCCTTTTTAAAATCATTCTTCCTTTCAGTCTTTTTTCTTCTGGTTCATTGCATTCTCACATTCGCTCTCCTTCCATCTGCCTGCCTCTCTCTCTCTCTCTCTCTCGCTCTCTCTCTCTCTCTCTCTCTCTGTTTTGGTGTTCTGTTCTATCAGCATCTCAGTTTTCTTGACCCTCATCTGCAGGTTCACACTCTTATTTTTTTCGATATCTTTATTTATCCCTATCATGTCTTCATATATAGTATGACTGTTTCTATACTGTATTTTTTTGCTTATAAGTCAGTTTATTGCCAGTGATTGTTTTCATATCTTTCTTCTTTCTGCATGCATTCTTTTTTTATTGTCTTTCTCTTGCACTCTTACACCTACTCAGTGTCTCGCTTTCTCTCTTTGTCTGTTTTTGCTACTTAAATCAATTATTATTGTGTACTGAGTGTGTGTGTCTTTCTTGTGTGCAGATCTGTTTCGTGACTTTGGACACGAATGTGGTTGACCTCCACGATAACATCTGCCTCAAGGTGGGTAGGTCTTTTAAAAATATCATTCAAATCATTAACTACAACTGCAACACACTCTAAGCTTCTGATCATAGTGTAAATGCAAAATAGAGGAGGGAGGCACTGCTGTTACTACTACAAGACTACTACATCCATTTAATTTTTTTCAAAGACACACATTCATTCATTATCTTAAATGTTCATTCCCCATTTGAATAGAGATTCAGGCAAAGGTTCTATTGTATTCTGGCATATGTTTAATTTTTATGTAATTGTCAGCGTGACTGCTGCTACTGCTTCTTGAAAATGAGTAAACCTAAGACTACTCATTGGCTCGAATTCAATATGCTGCATCCTGTTCACAAGCAAACAGAAAGCAGTCTGGGCAAGCTGTCATGTTGTCAATTTCTCTGCCCCAGGTGATAGTTCCCACAAAAAAGCACTCTGGTTAGGATGCAGCTCTTTAGCTGTGTGGTGCAGAGCACATGTGGGATAGGGAGAGGGAGATGATCTTTGCATTCTTGGCATCCTGGGTGGCCGGGGAGGGTGAATTCGAACGAATACAGCTAAACAAGCTTTAAGATACTCAAGGTTTTTATGATTTGTGTACTGTATGGATGCTGGGCACCTAACAACCAGTTCCTCAATTTCTCCAGTGCTACAGTACCTTTGATCTGAGGAGCTCCCAACTTCCAAGATCAGACTGTAGTTCCACTTGGCTTGAGTCAGCTTTCTGTAAAAGAATGCAACTGGGAACAGTTGGACTGCTGAAATCCCATTGTCAGATGCATTAGATGCCAAAGCAAAATCCCTCTTCAACCTCTCAAAGGCCTGGAAAGCTATGAGGTTCAACTGACAATGGGGTTGGCGCAGTCATTTACCCTATTTTTTTTTTACAAGAAAAGAGTTGTGCAGCAATCATGCTAAATCCCTGAATAGAGTGGTGGTGAAAATGGCAGACCCCAGGGGTTAGGGTCGGAAAGCAGGAGGAAGCACCAAAGCTCCTTAATGGTGGTTGGGGCAAGCCAGTCTTTAAATGCCAGCCCATTATCCTGGCCCATCAGTTCGCTTTCGGGCCACAAGATGAACACAGTGAACACAATCCAATGATGTAACCAATGAAAATCGCTTCCAAGTGTGTAGAGCTAACACTTCCTCCCCCTCAATATATAGATGGTGTTTCAGGAGGCATGACAGGAACAACCTCACATTGTCATTTATGCCATTTATCAGGTGGGATACTGTGGCAGCCGACGAAAAACCTTATGGAATTATGCAGTATTATAATGACTGTCTTCCACTCACCTCCCTCTCATGCTGTATACACACCAGGCTGTAGCCAGTCGCTTTGGTGAGGACATATCCTCCCATGGGTTTTCATACCACTACAATGTGGATTCTCCTTCCCTTCCCTTAGACACTCATGTTTCTGCTCAGATTTATGCATGTCTGGTACACATCATATGCCATCTGATCAGCTGAACATTAATCAGAGCAAAAATTAAATGCTGTTCATCCCATTCATCCCTCTGTCAGGACCTTGTGATCTCCCTGGATATTTCAATGATCTCACCCTTAGTCACTGCACACAACCTTGCGTTATCCATAGTTAATAAACTGCACTTTTCCTTTCCCATTGGTAATCTGACATGCTCGTAATAAGTTTTCCTATTTTTCATCAATTTAAAACAACAGGATTAGTACATTTCTAACCAAAAAGGCCATTTTGAGACTAGACTACTGCAACTCATTCCTGGCAGCCCCTCTGCTGTGCTCCATTCAACATTTACAACTGATTAGGAATACAGATGCATGGCTTCCTATGGCTACTCACATCAGATTTAAAACATTCTGTAAATTTACATGCACAGTTAGGTCAAGTTATGGTTATAGCTTTAATAGACTATTTAAATAGTCTACTGTCCTTGTCACATTATACAAGCTCACTGGGGGAATCGATTTATTGACCAATGACCGACGATAGGTGGCGATATGCCCCCTTTTGGTTGCAGTTCTGATTGACCTGTTACTGTATGTCACAGACCAAAACAATTGACAAAAAGGTTAGTTTGCAGGAAAATGGTAGCATGTTGAGCAGTAAAAAAAAAAGACAACTTTACAACTCTGTACATTTCGTATGTGCTGTATGTTTTAGTTTTTGTACATATATAGTAGGGTACACATTATCCCTTGTGGTTATGATGTTATCTGAAAGCTAATGGTAAACCATATTGTTAGAGGCTTCTTCCACTTTTACCCATTTTGTCTGACTTCCTGGTCAAAGTCCTGTATGGAAACTGTAGAGCATGCACAGAGCACATAGGCCTATTTCTTTGTTCTATTGTGTTTTATAAGTGAGGAGCCAACATCCCAAAGCCAAAAATGAACCAGGACCCACTTACCTCAAAGCACTTACCACATGTAGACTACATCATGCTCCATAAAATCCGCTAGCACTGCTTGACTGGTCTACACTGTTGCTCAGGTTAGAAGGAAGGTATGCATTAAGATACTTTTCTGTTCTAGCACTCACGTGATGAATAAAAATTTCATCATAACACAACACAGAAATGGTCAGGTATATAGCAATCATAGGTAGAATAACAAATTGTGCTTACGCCTACTGTACTGCGTGTGTTTGGTAAGACATTGCCATGGAATTTAAAAAATGTTTATATATATATATATATTTTTTTTTTAGATCCAGGAATTAAAATTATGATGTCCATCATAGGGAAAACTTGATGGCTAAAAGGGATCTGACTCTAAGCTGACAGTGATTCATATGTTCCCTTTAAGCTGTTGGGACATGACTAACCTTTGCTTGTGCACAATGCGAATGACAGTGAGGGATACACAGAAAAAAATGTAGATTGCAAGAAGACACACACACACGCACACACACAAAACAAAAAAAAATCTAACACTAAGGCTGGGGGATGCCCCATGGTCACTCATGTTTTGAACCTGTTTCAACCCTGATGAATGTTATAGGACATAAGTTGCTTTAGCTATACATTGACTATATTGGTTATATGTAAAAGCATGTTAAATTTCATATCGAACCCAAAAAATACTTGATTTCTTATGCTCTCCTGAATCTCAAGCAGGAAATGCCATACTTTTTGCACATGATGTATTTTCTATAATACTTTCATTTGTAACCTTGATTTCCATTTTATGTTTTTTCACACCCATGCTTATGGACAGTTGATTGATAAATTGGTTACATGAGTAGTTTAATGGGGATTAGTATAAAGGGTATAATATTATTATAGAAAATAATGACCAACTGTAGCAAGTCCAGATCATGACAACATGCATAATGTGGTCATCACTTCATAATAATAATATAATAATATTATTTTATAAACATTTATTATATGTTGTTATTATTATAAACATTTTAATCTGTCCTGTGTAACACACTTTTAAAATTTCTAAATTATTTTACATTAAATATTACATTAGGCCCTATATTTCTGCCAAATTTGTTCTAAATATCCTATTATGTGTACTACATATACTGTATGCAGGTTTAATCTATACATTTTTCAAATAAAATTTCAATTAATAAAATGTAATAATCTCCAACAGAATACCGACACCTTTAAAATACATATCATTATTATTTTGCCTTTCTCTTTCACTTTCTTTTCATCTTTTTGAATTTTACTTTTGTTTACTTTATTACATCCTCTTCCCCCACTTCCATCTCATTTTCATTCACTCTCTGTGCAATTGAGTTTAATCTTTAATGTTACACATGACTGCTGACATTAATATCAGTTAATATTTCACTAATGTGTCTCTTCCCATTAAAATAAACTGTAGGAATGTTGGTGATTAAATTCTTACTAATGAAAAGCAATGAACTCACATTTATAGTGAGTCACTAACACACACCTTTTTAGTTTCTCTCTTTCACCAAAGACACAGTGTTTTTAGCTGTGATTTTCTCAGGAAAAACTAGTGCAATAGGCACTTACTATGACTTTATTTTAATATAATTACTATTTTTGGTGTATTTGTTATTTTTATAGAAACTTGCATCTGTCACTCCTGATCTGCCACGACTAGTTGAGGGTGTTGGATCTCGTCCACTCAAGGAACATGAAATTCTGCTGCTGAACGGCTTGGAGTCACCTGATACCTGCGTGCATGACCTCACCCACTCACATGTGAGTACCCTGGAAGTTCTTATAGAAATTTATTCTAGTAAATCATGAAATGAGTCATAAAATAGCTAATATTAAAAAAGAAAAATATTATAAATGCTGTATATACTGTCTAATAGGGAACTAATAAATTATTATTTAATTTCTTCAGACAGAGCCGGTTCCATTTTGATACCACAGAATTTAGTACCAAAGCATTTAGGTCTGTTTGTGTGCATGCATGTGTGTGTGTGTTTTACAGAGCCAGAGAGCAGCGGACGTGTGTGTGGTTCAGAGTGCCAGTGGTTGTCTCCCTGTTAAGTCTGACAGCCTAGTCCTTCAGATCAACAAATTCCTCATTGGACTACAGTCTGGGCAGGAGAGGCAGCGGCATGTTAGATTGGCATCACAGCGTGTCTGTGATGATGACACAAATCGTTCAGTTTCATCTATAGAGGAGGATTTCCTCACAGCCTCGGAACATCTGGGGGAAGAGAGTGAAGATGACAAAAATGGTGAATAACTCTATCTATCTGTCTATCTGTCTGTCTGTGTTAACCAGATTCTCCAGCTCTCATATGTGTAATTCTGTCCATCCATAAACCAAATATTAATATTGCACAGTAATTCTTACTTCACATATAAATCATTGGCTTAATGCACATCTCTTCATCTGTCCGTCCATCTGTCCTCCTATCTGTTAATATTTCTATACTGAAAAGATCAGAGCCAAACTCTGACTTACATTTTAAACTGAGTAAACCTCTATGGAGTGGTGTATATTTTTTCAGTATTTGTATCTCCTTAATGTACTTAAGTATTATTTTAATAATGTTGTACTTCAGGTGATTATTAACAATTTTGGAAACTTTTTCTGTTTTTAACTTCAATTATACTTTTTTTCTGGTAAATATATTAGAAAGTAAGAGAGCTAAAAATGAAAGAGAGCAACAGAGAGACTTAAATATTTTCCCATGATTTTAAGGGCACAGTAACCTAATACATGTACATGCTAACTAGGTTTGATACTCTATACAATTGAAAGCATCCACTTTTGTATTTTTTCTCAAGTGGATGCTTTCAAATGTGTAAAGTATCATCGTATCAGAGGTGGTGTACCTCGACCAACTCTCCCTCTGTGAAGTCCCATCCAGGATCTAGTGTTGTCATGATACGCTCCACAGGAATTAGCGACCCTAACCTTAATGAGATTGGCTATACATACATCTGTTCATCTTTTTATCTACTGTACATTAATTTCTATTTTTATCTATCTATCTATCTATCTATCTATCTATCTATCTATCTATCTATCTATCTATCTATCTATCTATCTATCTATCTATCTATCTATCTCTGTCTATCTATCTATCTATCTATCTATCTATCTATCTATCTATCTATCTATCTATCTATCTATCAATTATCTCTATTAAGTCTATTAATCAATCCATCCACGAACAGTTATATGCAAAAGTTGGCCAACCATTTTAACTCTCTATGTACTTGTTAAAAAGGCTAGCCAATTTCTGTTTATTATATTCCATACTTTTTCAAATATAAAGTAACCACGCATTGGCGTAAAATATTTTAGAATGTTTCCTGCAGAAATTGTTTTTTATTAGTTTTAACAAAATATTTTATTTGACTATGTTTGCCCAGGGTGGCACGGTGGTGTAGTGGTTAGCACTGTCGCCTTGCACCGCCAGGGTCTGGGTTCAATCTCTGGCCAGGCTCAATTCCCGTCCCTGTGTGCATGGAGTTTGCATGTTCTCCCCGTGCTTGGTGGGTTTTCTCCGGGTACTCCGGTTTCCTCCCACAGTCCAAAGACATGTAGGTTAGGCTAATTGGTGTTTCCAAAAAATTGCCCGTAGTGTGTGAATGAGTGAGTGTATGTGTGTGTGTGTCTGCGCCCTGCGATGGATTGGCACCCTGTCCAGGGTGTACCCTGCCATGTGCCCCAAGTCTCCTGGGATAGGCTCCAGGCCCCCGTGACCCTGAATACAGGATTAAGCGGTATAGATGATGAGTGAGTGAGAGTGAGAGTATGTTTGCCCAAACTTTTTATGAAATTACCATTGTAATAAGATGAAGAAATTACTATATGTTGTAATTGAGGTCACAAACAGCGTCAAGATCACGGCAAGGGCAAATGTCCAAATTGACTAGACTTGTTTGGTGGTGCAGGCATCCCTGTCAGTGGCACTGGTCTCACTGGTTTTTTATCCGTCAATAGTATAAACTTTTCTTATTCTCTTCTGAAACTGTTAAAATGGGAAAAAAGTGCTTCTTTCATCCATATGTTATTCTATCAGTCCTATCAATCAATCTTTTCTCTATTAAACCTTCCCTTTAAAACACACTAGAGAGCTTTATACCTGTTTGATCACATTTCAAATACAGAGTATGCCATATTAATGGCCTAAAGTTATATTATATTATATTATATTATATTATATTATATTATATTATATTATATTATATTATATTATATTATATTATATTATATTATATTATTTATATTATATTATATATTATATTATATTTGAAACAACAAATATATAATATTATAAAATATTTAAAACCAACAAATATACAAGCAAAACATGTGTCACGAATCGGGGTGCGAGGCATAAACGCAGAGGTCCAGGTGGTAAAGGAAACGATGTTTTATTATTATAAACACAAAAACAGGGAAATGAACAAACAAATATACTTTAAATGAAAATGAACCAAAAACACGATTAAACCAACGAGACATACACTTTCAACTTATTGTAACAAATGCAAGACACTAACTAGAACTCAAACACACCTTTTATAATGAGATTAATGATCAACTCGGATCAGGTGCGCGCCCACGTCACCTGACCGAGTTGCGAACTGGGAAATGAAGTCTTGAAACTGAAACTAAAAAGAACTACACAAAATGTCTTAGGGTGCTTTGGCGCCCTCTAGGGGTTATCCCTGACATAACCCCCCCTCTACGGGCGCAACTCCTGAGGCGCCCCAGGGGGTCCTGGGCATCCTCCCCAGGGTCCTCTGTCTACCCCCCTCACCCAGAGGCTGGCCCCCTTGTCCAGTAGTTCAGGTGGCCTGATGCCCCCGTTGAAGCAGGGTGGCGGAGGACTAGGAAACTCGCCGTACTCAGTGACGCAGGGCGGCGGTGGCAGAAAACTTTCGCTGTCCTCTATGATGCAGGGCGGCGGTGGCAGAGAGAGCTGGCCATCCTCTGTGATGCCAGACGGCGGAGGCAGGAAATGTTCGCCGTCCTCTATGATGCAGGGCGGCGGTGGCAGAAGACTTTCGCCGTCCTGTGTGATGCTGAACGGCGGATGCAGAGGAAGAGGAGACTCACTGTCCTCGGGGGCGCATGAAGGCGGCGGCGGAGGAAGAGGAAGCTCGCGATCCTCGGCGGCGCATGAAGGCGGCGGCGGAGGAAGAGGAAGCTTGCGATCCTTGGCGGCGCATGAAGGCGGCGGCGGAGGAAGAGGAAGCTCGCTGACCTCGGCGGCGCATGAAGGCGGCGGCGGAGATAGAGGATGGAGCTCGTGATCATCGGCGGCGCATGAAGGCGACGGCGGATGAAGAGGAAGCTCGCTGTCATCGGCGGCGCATGAAGGCGGCGGCGGAGGAAGAGGAAGCTCGCTGACCTCGGCGGCACGTGAAGGCGGCGGCGGAGGAAGAGGAAGCTCGCTGTCCTTGGCGGCACGTGAAGGCGACGGCGGAGGAAGAGGATGGAGCTCGCGATCTTCGGCGGCGCATGAAGGCGACGGCGGAGGAAGAGGAAGCTCGCTGTCCTCGGCAGTGCGTGAAGGCGGCGGCGGAGGAAGAGGAAGCTCGCTGTCCTCGGCGGCGCATGAAGGCGACGGCGGAGGAAGAGGATGGAGCTTGCGATCATCGGCGGCGCATGACGGCGGCGGAGGAAGAGGCAGCTCGCTGACCACAAAGGCGCCGTGCAGCGGCGGCAGCTCGCCGTCCTCGAAGGCACAGTGCAGCGACGGAAGCTCGCCGTCCTCGAAGGCACAGTGCAGCGACGGAAGCTCGCCGTCCTCGAAGGCACAGTGCAGCGACGGAAGCTCGCCGTCCACGAAGGCACTGTGAAGCGACGGAAGCTCGCCGTCCACGAAGGCACTGTGAAGCTACGGAAGCTCGCCGTCCACGAAGGCACTGTGCAGCGGAGGCAGCTCGCCGTCCTCGAAGGCACAGTGCAGCGACGGAAGCTCGCCGTCCTCGAAGGCACAGTGCAGCGACGGAAGCTCGCCGTCCTCGAAGGCACTGTGCAGCGACGGAAGCTCGCCGTCCACGAAGGCACTGTGCAGCGACGGAGGCTCGCCGTCCACGAAGGCACTGTGTAGCGACGGAAGCTCGCCGTCCACAAAAGCACTGTGCAGCGACGGAAGCTCGCCCTCCTCTTCGCCGCAGTGCAGCGGCGGCAGCTCGCTGTGCTCGGCGGCGCGGTGCAGCTGTGCTAGCAGCCCTTGGAACGTGGCCACCTGCTCCCGCAGGTCACGAATGCGCTCTTCATTTCTCTTAGCGCACCGCCGAAAGCTGCTCCAATCCTCCTGGGAGGCTGCTCCCTGCTGCACGTCCCACTCACACTCCGTTCTTTTACCGCTACGCCGCTTGGTTCTCTGGCTACCTTCCGCCCCGGCTCCCCACAACGCATACATCGTTGCCCCCCCCAAAAGAATCTCCCGGGGGAAGGGCTCCTCTGCTATGCCTCTTGTACGGTCTTGCATTCTGTCACAAATCGGGGTGCGAGGCATAAACGCAGAGGTCCAGGTGGTAAAGGAAACGATGTTTTATTATTATAAACACAAAAACAGGGAAATGAACAAACAAATATACTTTAAATGAAAATGAACCAAAAACACGATTAAACAGACGAGACATTCACTTTCAACTTATTGTAACAAATGCAAGACACTAACTAGAACTCAAACACACCTTTTATAATGAGATTAATGATCAACTCGGATCAGGTGCGCGCCCACGTCACCTGACCGAGTTGCAAACTGGGAAATGAAGTCTTGAAACTGAAACTAAAAAGAACTACACAAAATGTCTTAGGGTGCTTTGGCGCCCTCTAGGGGTTATCCCTGACAACATGTTAGCAGTTCCCACTCTTTCCCGTTGGTCCTTCCTGCCAGCAAAATTTTCATAGCCTGCTTTCATCTTGGAGTCAAATCTTATTCATCTACATACCAATTATATTACAGTAGAGTAGAGTAGCCTATACAGGGCCTGGTAAGAAAAAAAAAATCATTAAAAAAAGTAATATGCTCTAATGACCCTTCACACTCTGACATAAACTTCAACCACAAAGTTTCCACTCCATCCTAAAAATATAAATGGACGCAGTGGCAACAAGGTCAAAATGGAAGAATTTGTATTTGTCAAATTCATGCTACTTCCTAGCCACATCCTTTTCATATTCTCAATATGTCTTTCATGTTGTCAGTAATTTCTTATCACGCACACGATCATGCGCTCACCAGGTCAGAGGACATCAAACCGAGTTATTACTTTATCTGATCATATGATTTTCAAGTCAAGTCAAGTAGGCTTTTATTGTCATTCCAACCATATACAGTTAGTACACAGTGAAACGAAACAACGTTCCCCCAGGACCAGGGTGCTACATACATGTAACAACATAAATGTACAACATAAATTTTTACATTTTTAAGTTACTCTAAAACAAGAACTATCAATATCTATACAAAAATACAAAAATAGACAAAGTGCACGTGCAAATGTGCAAACAAAGTGGTACATGACAGACACAACAATGTAAGACATAACAGTACTTTTTTGATGAAGGATGAATTGAGGTAGTGGGAAGAGCAGCAGTAAACAGTTTACAATTTTGACAGAAGTATTGTGTGCAAATAGCAATAAATAGCAATTTAAATATTGTGCAAAAAATTGCAAGGAGCAGCACAGGTATGTAGGTATGAGCAGATTGGGATGGGTGTGCATCAGTGTGATTGTGCATGTGTGTTTATCAGTTCAGTCCAGATGTTCCAGATTTAGTTCGTCTGAGTGATTTGTGTGTGTATGTGTGTGTGTGTGTATGTGTGTGTGTGTGTGTCAGGTATCAGTCCAGTCCTTTTGTGTTTAGGAGACGGATGGCTTGCGGATAAAAACTGTTTCTCAGTCTGGATGTGAGTGCCCGAATGCTTCGGTACCTTTTTCCAGATGGCAGGAGGGTGAAGAGTGTGTGTGAGGGGTGTGTCCGGTCAGCCACAATGCTGGTGGCTTTGCGGATGCAGCGTGTGGTGTAAAGGTCTTCGATAGAAGGGAGAGAGACCCCAATGATCTTCTCAGCTGTCCTCACTATCCGCTGTAGGGTCTTGCGGTCTGACACGGTACAATTCCCAAACCAGACAGTGATGCAGCTGCTCAGGATGCTCTCGATGGTTCCTCTATAGAAGGTGGTGAGGATCGGTGATGGAAGCTGGACCTTTCTCAGCCTTCTCAGGAAGAAAAGACGTTGTTGGGCTTTCTTATGCAGAGAGCTGGTGTTGAGGGACCAGGAGAGGTTCTCCTCCAGGTGGACGCCCAGGAATTTTGTGCTCTTGACGATCTCCACAGAAGAGCCGTCGATGCTGAGCGGAGAGTGTTCGCTCCGAGTCCTCCTAAAGTCAACAACCATCTCTTTTGTCTTTTCGACGTTCAGAGCCAGGTTGTTGTCTTTACACCAGTCCGTTAGCCTCAGCACTTCCTCTCTGTACGCCGACTCGTCGTTCTTGCTGATGAGACCCACCACGGTCGTGTCATCAGCGAACTTGATGATATGATTGGAGCTGTGTGTCGCTACACAATCATGAGTCAGCAGTGTGAACAGCAGGGGGCTGAGCACGCAGCCCTGTGGGGCCCCAGTACTCAGTGTGGTGGTGCTGGAGGTGTAGCTCCCGATCCGCACTGCTTGAGGTCTTTCGGTCAGAAAGTCCAGAATCCAGTTGCAGAGGGAGGTGTTCAGGCCCAACAAGCTCAGCTTCCCGATCAGGTGTTGGGGGATGATTGTATTGAATGCTGAACTGAAGTCTATGTACAGCATTCTGGCGTAAGTGTCTTTCTTTTCAAGATGTGAAAAGAAAGACACTTATACTAGATGCTATACTCTTTCTGGTTACTTATCACATTCTTACTGCATTGTCATTACAGTATGTCTGGTGGGTTTATATACCGTGAACTGGTCAATTCCATCATTAATATGTAGTGATTAAGCTCTTCTTGTGTGTTGCCTTAACCTCTTCCTACCGAACCTTTTGTTGAACATTTAAAACAAATAAAAAAAGTGCATCGGTTAGGGAGACAATACTTACTGCTTTCTTCCACATTACTGCCAAGTTGTACAAGTTCTTACTGCATTGACCGAAATTGCTTTGAGGATGTACAGTAGTTGGAAAGTGGCTCAGTGTGACAGGGGTTTAAGCTTTTGCTAAATCTAGACCTGACCGTCTGTAGCAAGTCCAGATCATACGTGTAACAACGTAATGTGGTCATCACTTCATGCACTTATCATTTTACCCTGATGCCCCATCACTCTGGAATAGGGTCAATCTGGACTCCTTAGACCATGTGAATGTTTTCATTGCTCCAAAGTCCTATGTGCTTCCTAGCAGATTTAAGGAATTTTTCATCTTTTTAAAGTTCTCCTAGGGCCTCCTAACTGTTAAGCCCAGTCTCGTGAGCTCTCACTGCATTGTGCATGCATTAAAGCTCTTATTTCATTGATAGAAATAGCTGTGATTTTTACTGTGAATTATTAGATTGAAACATTGCCATTTATAATTTTGAACCACATTTCTTTCACAAAGTTCAAATATTAGGATTATACTTCCAAATTTTAATAAGGTGTTGGGTGGTTCTTAACCTATTTTCAGTCATTTCAAATGTTCTTAGTTGTTTTTGTTGCTTGGCCAATAACTCGACCCTTCCAAATGGATGACTTTTATTGGCCAGACAATATACTGTATACATTACATTGTTTACATATACTTTTATCCAAAGAGAATAAAAAGTGAGGCACAATCTATAATCTAAGCTTTAGATAGATAGATAGATAGATAGATAGATAGATAGATAGATAGATAGACAGACAGACAGACTTTATTGAGCCTGTGAGGGAAATTATTGAAGTTTTTCCCCTCAAATCACTAATGCAAGTGCTATAGAATTATACAGTTATATTCTAATTACTTGTGCTGAACATACTGTAAGTCTAAAACCATTTCTTCACACCATCAACTCCCTTCTTCCACCCCTCCTAGCTTATCCTCAGAGATATCCACAGATCCACTTTGGAATTTGATGCTTATGACCTTCTATTTAAAACCAACAAATATACAAGCAAAACATGTTAGCAGTTCCCACTCTTTCCCCTTGGTCCTTCCTGCCAGCAAAATTTATTAAACATGTTGGCTTTTCAGAGCCTGCTTTCATCTTGGAGTCAAATCTTATTCATCTACATACCAATTTGATTCTAGTCATCACTTTCAGGTCATCTTTCCCCTCATTAACATTTTACTTCATTCTGATTCTGTTCCTTCTGCTATGAATTATTGATTCATAATTCTTAAAGAAGCTAGCCATAGGCGTCTCTCTTAGCATGTTGCTGGCCTTTCTAATGTCACCATCATTGCACAATTGTTGGAATGGTTTGTAAATTTTAATTGTCGATAACAATATTTCGAAATACTTTGGATTAGTTTACATACAACGTACTGTGTGGCAATATTAAAAACACTTTTATGCCTAAGCACATCTCAGCTATCAGTTTTTGTATTGTATTCAGTTATTGTATTCCTCAAGAACACTTTGACCCTCTCCATTTCATTATTTTCACTATGGTGCCAATGTTACAGAAAACATCAACTACCCTGGAATCATGTACAGTATTTAAGGTATTAAACACTGCAATCATTAGTATGTATTGTATAAAATAAAAAAATAAATAAAAACTGAAACTAGCATGGCTAGGAAAAAGACTTCGGACATTTTCCATATATTCAAGTATACTAGTAACAGGATCCATAAAATTGCTAACAGACCACAGCCAGCACTCAGCATTCACCCTACCAAGCATAGAAATGAACAGCATACTCCTAACCAGAAAGTAGAATGAACAGAAAATGATTATTATTATAATAACAAAATAGTGTACAAAAGTGTTAAGGTATAGTGAGTTCCATAGAAGCTGAGGGTTAATGCAATGATACTCACTCCACCCAGCAGCCACAAGGCAAAACTAATCTATAATTAAACTCTCATGAGGAATAAGACAGAGCAGCGTGTGAAGGTTAGCCTCACCTCGGAACCAATGCAGTATTTATTATAAGATACAAAAGGTCTTTGGAGGTTTCTTTATAAGACAAAGAAAGAAGAAGCTAAAAGCAGTGATGAAGTTTAACGACATGTCACTCATGATTGAGAAGCTACTATCACATTTAGAGACCAGAGTCGGTGTACGTAAACACGTGGACAAAATTGTTGGTACCCTTCGGTCAATGAAAGAAAAACTCACAATGGTCACATAAACTTTAATCTGACAAAAGTAATCTGACAAAAAAATTCTATGAAAGTTAACCAATGAAAGTCAGACATTGCTTTTCAACCATGCTTCAAGAGAATTATTTAAAAAAATAAACTCATGGAACAGGCCTGGACAAAAATGATGGTACCCCTAGAAAATACTGAAAATAATGTGACCAAAGGGACATGTTAATTCAAGGTGTGTCCACTAATTAGCATGACAGGTGTCTACAATCTTGTAATCAGTCAGTGGGCCTATATATAGGGCTCCAGGTAGTCACTGTGTTGTTTGGTGACATGGTATGTACCACACTCAAGATGGACCAGAGGAAGCGAAGGAAAGAGTTGTCTCAGGAGATTCGAAAGAAAATTATAGACAAGCATGTTAAAGGTAAAGGCTATAAGACCATTTCCAAGCAGCTAGATGTTCCTGTGACTACAGTTGCACATATTATTCAGAAATTTAAGATCCAGGGGACTGTAGCCAACCTCCCTGGACGTGGCCGCACGAGGAAAATTCATGACAAATCAAAGAGACGGATAATCCCAATGGTAACAAAAGAGCCCAGAAAGACTTCTAAAGAGATCCAAGGTGAACTTCATGCTCAAGGAACATCAGTGTTAGATCGCACCATCCGTCGTTGTTTGAGCCAAAGTGGACTACATGGGAGACGACCAAGGAGGACACCATTGTTGAAAACAAATCAGAAAAAAGCCAGACTGGAATATGCCAAACTACATGTTGACAAGCCACAAAGCTTCTGGGAGAATGTCCTATGGACAGATGAGACAAAAATGGAACTTTTTGCCAAGGCACATCAGCTCTATGTTCACAGATGAAAAATGAAGCATATGAAGAAAAGAACACTGTCCCTACTGTGAAACATGGAGGAGGCTCTGTTATGTTCTGGGGCTGCTTTGCTGCATCTGGCACAGGGTGTCTTGAATCTGTGCAGGGTACAATGAAATCTCAAGACTATCAAGGGATTCTAGAGAGAAATGTGCTGGCCAGTGTCAGAAAGCTGGGTCTCAGTCGCAGGTCATGGGTCTTGCAACAGGACAATGACCCAAAACACACAGCTAAAAACACCCAAGAATGGCTTAGAGGAAAACATTGGACTATTCTAAAGTGGCCTTCTATGAGCCCTGCCCTCAATCCTATTGAGCATCTTTGGAAGGAGCTGAAACATGCTGTCTGGAAAAGGCACCCGTCAAACCGGAAACAACTGGAGCAGCTTGCTCATGAGGAGTGGGCCAAAATACCTGCAGAGAGGTGCAGAAGTCTCATTGACAGTTACAGGAATCGTTTGATTGCAGTGATTGCCTCAAAAGGTTGCGCAACAAACTATTAAGTTACCATCATTTTTGTCAAGGCCTGTTCCATGAGTTCATTTTTTTTATAATTCCGTTGAAGCATGGTCGAAAAGCAATGTCTGACTTTCATTGGTTAACATTCATATAATTCTTATTTATTATTACTTTTGTCAGATTAAAGTTATTTCTGTGACCATTGTGAGTTTTTCTTTCATTGACCGAAGGGTACCAACAATTTTGTCCACGTGTGTATATGTAATATACTAAACTTATAACTGTTTTTTTTTCTTTTCTTCGTTGAGCTGTTTCTTGTCTTCTCTTTCACCCACATTATTCTCCTCATGTTCAGATAGAGTATTGAACCTGATTTAGCCTAGATATACTGTATAGGAAAAGTGTTTTTTTTTTATCTCAGTATTTCTACATATCGAGGTTATAATCTTTAGTATACAAATTCATACTCAAATTCAGATACTCATATTGTTAACCAAAATTACAAAACAACTTTCTTTTTATTCTTATAGAGGCTGACGGTGGAGTTTTAGTAGAATCATCCAAGATGCTACAAACAGAACAAACAAAGAAGAAGAACGTGCTAGAAAGAGAAGACAGTGAAGACTCAGATACCCTTTGCGCTTCCTGCAAATCCCACAAAGTTTCCAGAACTTCCAACAGACGTGACAAAATCACTCCTAAAATTAGCAAACAAACCAACAAAGAGTCAAATTACGCCTCCAGCCTTGCTGAATCTGTTCTGCAGGATGCTTTTATCTGCCTTTCTCAAGACGACGCATCCTTTCCCACTGAGGCAGCAGTGTCTAACTCCAGCTCTACAAAAACATCAACTGATGTGCCCACTAGAACAAGAACACACTCCTTTGAACTTCCAAAAATTGTGATAGTCCAGAGTCCTGATAATTGCGATGAGTCGTCCGAATGGCCCGGAACACAATCCTTTGGAGCACATCAAAATCAGGACATACAAGAAACAGGAAATCAGCCTCACTTGCAACAAAGCTCTGCAGTGAGGCACACAGCTAAGCCTGTGGAGATAGCTTTAGCATGTGCTGCTAGCATCATCGGCACAATCAGCAACCCACAGGTCACAAAGCAACTAGTGCTCGAATCAGGAAATGGTGAAGAGGAGATGTACGAAGAAGAGGACAGAGAGACAGAACAAAGAGATTATTCAGTACCTTCTGCAATATGTGCCACATCCCAATTAGCAGGAGCAGCTGATCCAGTAGTAACTGAAGATTCGTGTGAATTGTCTACAACATCAGTGGGTCTGCTATCAGCAGCTCAAGCTTCCACAGCCATTACGTTACACTGCAATGTTGCGGAAGGATCTAGTATGGACACATTTAGATCTACTGTTGCTGAGATTCTCTTGAAGGAAGCTTTAGAAGTCCTGATCCACAAACAGAGCTACACCAGCATAGCAAACTTCTTGGAGACCACACATAACAAGATTGTGGACGGCATCATGCATCCAAGAAGATCCTGTCAGAATCATGTGGGAACAGACAATTTTACACAAGAGTTGGCAGAAAGCATGTTTAAATATGCATTGGAGAGAGCTGTAAAAAGAAAAGAGCTTAGAGGAAAGGATGCCCCCAACATCCAATGCTTCCTTTTGGAGAGTGTGAACAGCTTGCTCTTTGATGTTCTTTGTGCCACATCAAGAAAATTTGGTGACATTTCAAAACGTACACCAGAGTTATTAGATGGGAAAAAGTGTGAAGTCAGTACAAAAGAAAATGAAGTAACTGCCAATCCTGGAGGAGAAGCTGTAAGCCAACTACATTATTTAACCGAACTCAAAAATCCTGAACATTTGAATGAGGTAGAAAAGCCTTCTTTATTTGCAGGGGAAATGGAAAAAGAGCACATAGGCATGCAACCACAGAAAGGAAATAAATTAAATGTGAAGGATACCACCAAACAGCCTCAAAGCAGAATTACTGTTAGCACATTGAAAGAAGGTGAAATTAGGCAACAGACTTTCTCTTCATCTACAGGACCTCTGACGGTGTCTAAAATGAATCAAGTTGAGTCCAAGACTCCTGTTGCATGTTTTGCTGAAGACTTGGCAACCACTGTAGTCTCTATGGCTACCGAGCTGGCCGCAATATGTCTGGAAAATTCGAGTGGAAAGCAACCATGGTTTTGTGCCCTGAAGGCAGGACCTGAAGGGTCTGAAGGGCTCCTGTTGCCCTGCCGCACAGTTCCACCTTTTAGAAGAAAAGAGACACAAAATGGAGTGGTGATTACCAAAAAGCACCGTGCACCTCGCCTAAGTGAGATCAAGCGCAAAACTGAGGAGCAGCCCGAGCTCATGGAGCGACTGGTGAACCGTGTAGTTGATGAAACGATCAGTCTTGATGATCCAGCAGTCTCTGACCCTTTCTCACTTTTTGCCTCAGAGGTCACTGCCAGGATAATGAACTGCCCTGAACTGAATGTAGTGGATACATCCAAACCAGGCCAGTCATCTCGCAGCCGGTTGCAATGTGAGAGATGGAGCAGCCGTGGAAAAGCCTCCAGCTACGAAAGTATTCCAGAGGAAGACGCAGATCCTTCTGGAGCACCCAACACCCTCGATCCAGGAAGCAGACTTGGTCACAATTTGAGCCGGGGAAGCTCAATATCTAAGCAGTCCAGCTGTGAAAGCATTACTGATGAGTTTTCTCGTTTCATGGTGAACCAGATGGAGACAGAAGGCAGAGGGTTTGACCTACTACTTGACTATTATGCTGGAAAAAATGCTAGCAGCATCCTAGCAGCTGCTGTTCAACAGGTGACAAGCAAGAAAAACGGTCACCTAAATGTTCGGACATCAGCCTGCCTGTCCAAACAGTCGAGCACAGAGAGCATTACTGAGGAATTTTATCGCTACATGCTCAAAGATATGGACAAGGAAAATAAAGATTATGGGATCACTAAGACCAAAGATTGGAGTAACAGCCTTTTGCCTCCACCCTCCAGGAGCCCCTTTTGCATACGTCAATCATCTGTTCCAGATAGACGATCATCTGACTCAAGACTAACTGTAAACTCTCCCATTAAGGCCAACTCATTTGATGGATTTGCCCAAAATGTGCATAGTGACTCTCTCAACATTTATCCATCCAACTCTGTGTCATCCACAGGATTATGTAAATCTGATTCCTGTTTGTACAAGCGTGGCCAGACAGACCATATTACAGACATGCTTATCCATGAGACCTGGGCAAGCTCTATTGAGTCTCTGATGCGTAAAAACAAAATTATAGCTGAACCCTCAGAGGATAGCACAGAGCAGGACTCTGAATCTCAACCACATGTGCAAATCTTTGCGAATCGACTAGCCACAGACATTGTTGAGAGCGGCAAGTCACTTATCGGATGCCAACAGGAAGTCATGGCTAGTCATGCTACAGTTGTTGAGAGGAGAAAGGGCTTTATGCAGTCTTGCTCAGCAATTGGGCAAAACTGGTCCCAGCCAGAGAGTGCAAATCGTGGACAGAGGGAGGTTCCTCTGATCCACATTGAGCCCGATCAAAAGGATGAAGCATCTGAAGACATGGAGTGCAATAGACACTTCATCAGAGATTCAAACACCAATGTTCAACCTCAAAGTAGCAGCGAAAAAGTAATGTCAATCCAAAACAGGTATGCCATAAAAGAAAACATATTAACACTTCTTAAGGGTCATGCCCCCAATCAGACAATTTCAAGAGCAACAGATGAGTTTTTCACAGAGCTTTTAAACTGCAGAAGCCCAAACACAAAGGTGATATTTCAGTCTAGCAGAGTAGCCTTGATCTGCCTGAGAAAGAGGAAGAGAGAGAAAACAGATAGAGCTTTTCTTGAGAATAAAATTGCTGACCATATTCTTTATTACCACATTATTGACCCATTGCCTCCAGTGGCTTGAAACATGCACACTGAATAGTGATAGATAGAGCACAAAAATACATTGTAACCAGGAATTAAAAGTAATTTTAATGCAGTCTTATTATTAGTTACATTGAGCATATATCAAATGTGTGCTGTAACAGTTTAAATGTTTTTAAATTGTGGTAATGACCGAAATGTCTCTGTGATATCTTGATATTACATGTTTTTAGTTTGTCGTTGTAAAAATGAATAAGATGCATCAGACTAAAGATTATGTCTATATTAAATTGATCACACGTCTTTACAGTTTTATGCTTACTGTGACAGCCCTGCATTAGAAATTTTATGCCTCACAGATCTTATTACTGAACCTTTTATGTTACAGCAATCTACACACTCATGCAGACTCCTTTGTTGAATCTGAAAGTTTTAACTTGAAATGATGAAACAACTATTAACTGTAATCCATGGTGTAATAAAAAATGTATATACAAAATATCACTTCATAAATAAATATAATTATTTATTCTAGTACTTAGTACTCAAAAGCTTGTGGACACGTAACCATCACACCCATATGTGGTTCCTTCCCAAACTGTTGGCACAAAGCAGAATTGTGCTTCTAACTCCCGATTTCTAGTGGGTCTAATAGTCAGATGTCCATAAATTTTAGCCAAATAGTGTAAGTAAATACAGTACAGACCAAAAGTTTGGACACACCTTCTCATTCAAAGAGGTTGAATTTGTATTATGGCAAGAAAAAGCAACTAAGCGAAGAAAAAAATGAGTGGCCTGATTACTTTAAGAAATGAAGGTCAGTCAGTTCGAAAAATTGGGAAAACTTTGAAAAGTCCCCAAGTGCAGTCACAAAAACCATCAAACGCTACAAAGAAACTGGCTCACATGTGGACCGCCCCAGGAAAGGAAGACCAAGAGTCACCTCTGCTGCTGAGGATAAGTTCAATCGAGTCACCAGTCTCAGAAATCGCAGGTTAACAGCAGCTCAGATCAGAGAGCAGGTCAATGCCACACAGAGTTCTAGCAGCAGACACATCTCTAGAACAACTGTTAAGAGGAGACTGTGTGAATCAGACCTTCATGGTAGAATATCTGCTAGGAAACCACTGCTAAGGACAGGCAACAAGCAGAAGAGACTTGTTTGGCCTAAAGAACACAATAAAGAACACAATAAAGAAAACTCTTTGAATGAGAAGGTGTGTCCAAACCTTTGGTCTGTACTGTACAAGATTTTATTTGTTATAAAGTGATTGTGCTTCAACTGCATTGTTCTTGCCTCAACTATATTGTTACTGTTATTGTCACTTGTTAGGGACAGTCAATAAAGGTACAGTTATTTGCAGTAGCTGTGCAAATAACTCTATCGATGATAGTGACTGAAATTTTACCTTGCAACACATTGCGTTTTTACCATCTATTCTTTCCCATCACCAGGGACAACAGCAACAGGATGGCCACAGCACCCTCTACATGTGTAGAAGGGACATGTCGCTCTTTCAGCACCAGCAGTGAGGAAAGTGGCTCTGGTGGTTGGGCACAAGTTACCGCTGATGAAGATCCACAAGAGGAAACCACTTGTAGTTTTATTCATCTAAGTGAGGGGTCAGTGTTTCAGTTTGTGCGTTCAAAATTTTATATAGCTAATTTCACTAACTTTTAATAGTAACAGTGGTATTGAAGGGGCATTCCTAGGCTCTGTTTTCACTCTGTTAATTTTTTGCACTCTGATAACGCGTACCATAGTGTTGAATGGTCATGCCAATTTTACTCTGTTAAAGCTCTGAACCAGCAAGTTTTTTTGGTTGTTAAAACATTGTGGCAGAATTCATTTGGTAATGCCACTGATGTTGGGACACTATTGGTATTAGGTGGTTTTTGAAAGTTAGAATTACTTTAGTAAAATTGAGTTGGGGCAACACTGACCACATTGGTATAATGCTAAATGAATACAATTTCAGCTTTAAAACAACATTTATTATCAGCATTTACACTAATCAGACATAATATTAAAAACATTTACATTAAAACCACCTAGGATTTGGGTTTCCCTTGTGCCACCAGGATGTCTCTGGCCCATCGGGGCATAGCTCCACAGGACCTCTGAGATGTGCTGTGGTGCCTGGCATCAGGACATATGCAGTTGCTCCTTTGCTTCTGTGGATCGGATTCTGTGGCACATCCCATGGATGGTTGATTGCATTGGGCTCTGGGGAGTTTGGAGGCCAGGTCGGTGGCCTTGGGCTCTTGCTGCTTTTTACTGACAGGCTGTAGTCCACTTGGCATACTGGTCATTGTCAGTGTTGATGTTTTTCAGTGATTTGTGCTGTTTTGACTTTTCTGTGGGAACTGGCGGCATCTGGCCTTTAGTCCCCATGGGCATGGGTTAACCTTGGGTGCTCACGAGGCCCCTCACCAGTTTACTGTTTGTATAGTTGGTGATGAGTGTTATTCACCTCACCTCCCAGTGGTCATAATGTTATGACCGATTGCAAAGATATACTGCTATGTAGCTGCAGTTTACAAGTGTGACATGCCTAAATTGCATGCAGTATCATTCACTGAATTTTTATCATGTTATTTATTAACCATTTGTTTCACTTCTAAGTTGATATTTCCCCCTTGCCTCTTGCTGTTCCTATTACTAGCACTGGTTTTAATGCATTGGGGAGCCCTGATGCACTTCATGGAAATTTTTCAAAAGAAAACTAAATTACATATAACACTAGAGATAACACTACAGCACTCAAGAGATGCACAAGCGACAGAATTGATGTACGCTCTTGTGTTCATCCCGTTCTCCATTCGGGGGTTTATTGAACCTTGTTAGAAACTTAAGGGAACGTGGGTGCAGTTGGAAGTTGTGCAGATGTGAAATGGCATAAATGCTACATGTAATCGTTTACCTTCTGTTGTTTTGAGGTGCTAACTGTAAAAAAAAAAAAGTCTGGTCGTTCTTGCAATTTTATCCCAAGTTCATGTTATTTTAAGCAATTCTAACTTTTAGAAACAACATTGACCAGATGTTACGTTTTGGGTGGACGATGTTGCAACCCAATTACATCTATATGACACACAACGTTGGGGTTCCTGCTGGGAAATGTTTAAATGCTGATGCCATCCCTGATGTTGTGAGGCAATCCCCAGCCTGCTTCATTTGGCGTTCCACAAAAGCTATTATAATGCTAATCCTGATGATGAACAGATTGCTCATTTACTCCATCTGGTTTTCCATTATAACAGCATGCACTAAATAAATACTGACAATCATAATGGTGAAGAGTGCATCTAAGGCCACTTAATTTCACTCTCATTTAAAGCTACATGTGCTACATGTTAATGCTAACGGTGGGGTTTTGAAGCCTGCTCCATTTGGCTTTCCATTAAAGCTGTATGGCCTAAATGAAGAGCTACAGTACCTGTGGTGTTTGTGAATGATTTTGATGTTACTCCGTTTGTCTGTTCTTTGAAGCTACAAGAGTAAAATGCATGCCACATTTGGTGGATCGTATATATTCTTACTATAGTATAGCATAGCATTGTGACAACGTGTTTTCCAGCAACTCGTTGTGATGCAGTCTACACAATATCCACATTTCTCAGATCTCGGTTTATATTTATTCGTTTCCTTCATCACATCCAATCTTCTAGCACAATTTTTTTCATTTATTGCAGTTTAGCTGGAAGCATTAGCTTTTTAGATATTGAAAGCAGAAATAAATCATAGATTAAAAAGAAAATGCCTCGGCACACATTTCAAGTAAGACATAATGGAAGCACAAGCACACACACACACCTTTTTTTAATTAAGTAAGTTATTTATTTAGTTTTTCAGTCCAGCTTCTGTTGAATTATGACCCTGTCCTAAATGACACCACAACTATAATGCCACGTCTCACACATTTGATGCATTAACCCTTACTCATGAAGTACAGTATGAAACCTTAAGGGTGAGGATGAAAAAGTGAGCAATTCAAACAGTCCATGGTTCTTTTAATCAGTTAACAATCCTCACTCTATCTAAAATGAAATTGAATAAGTGTATTAAATTAAATAAATGTATGTAATTGATTTGTGCTACAGTTGAACTGTGCCTTTGAAGTTATTATTCATGGACTAGATTTTCTATTACACTTGACTATTAGTACTATTGAAAATATTACAATAATTTTATTGCAAAAAAAGATTCCATTTCTTTTTCACTAATGTCACTATCTCTAGTCCCTCCAAGCTGTAACACAAGCACAATATATACAGACTATACAGATATAATATCTTATTATCAAACAATAAGATATGTTTGAACATACCACTGCACTGAGTTTAAATGTACACACCTGTTGGACCTTGCAACCTACATCAGTGCACTTGTGGCTAGAAAATTAGTAGATGAGTAGATGGTTTGTCTGTTGTCGGTGGGGCAAATTTTGTGTCTGTGGCAAGCACAGTATAGAAACTCCCCTTTCTTTGATGACTCAAGCCAGGAGTGCTTAACACAGAGTTTGTTTGGACTTTTATAGGTAATTTTCTTTCAGATTTGCCCCAAGGTTTTTGCTCCAAAACAAAGCCTATCTCTAGACATTTTTTAAAATTCAGATGAGAAACTCTCCCACTAAAGCTCATACTGATGGATGGTTCTACCTGCCATCCGTAAGCAGTTTTGATTAAAATCTGACTATACTGACTATAGTGGGACTATACACTATAGAAGGATGCTTATATAGTCCTTATTTTTCTTAGTACCACATAACGTGGATTAAACACTGACTGACAGGCTTTTAAAAGACTTTTTTATTTTAAACACATTTTGTGCTTTTACTGTCATTTGACATTGCACATTTGATTGTCAGGTGAGGAGTAAAAAAGATTTAGAGAAAGATTTTTAGAGAGAGGGAGAGAGAGAGAGAGAGAGAGAGAGATTCATAGGATGTCTTTTATGATTTAGATAAACATATGAACAAAACAAAATGAGATAAATTCATGTTTGTCCAAATGAACATGAGAGCCTGCAATTGTGTCCATGCAAATACACATTTTGAAGTCTGAAGCCTCCCTGTTAAAACACACTAACAAGGATTCAATATAAACACTTTTTTTTAATCATCATTGACCTATGCTGTGTTGCTCTCATGTATCTGTGTTGCTTTAAGGATTTTAATAAATATATGCCAAACCATTTCACTTGAAAAGTCCATAGGAAAGTCAACATAAACTTTAAGAGAAAAAGCTGTAATTGTAACACTATCATGTCTGTCTCGGAAGAAGCGGACGCAGACGCAGGTTCCATTTTTTACACAGTTTATTTGTATTATATTCTTTTTTTTACTTGTTTTTTTTTACTCTTCATTAATGTTAAAGTGTAGACAGTACACACGTAGACACACTAGGTGGGGACAAAGTGTCAACTCAGTAATCCGGTGAGCTACATCTTATTTCCCCGTGCTGTGGTGGTACAGATGTTACATTATCCCCCCCCCCAGGACAGGCTTCCCGAGGGGGGTGCGAGTGCCCTCTCGGATCGGGGCGATCCGGCCGTGTTCGATGGAAATCTGAAATGAGTTCTTGGTGTAGGATGTCTCGGGCCAGAACCCAGCTCCGCTCCTTTGGGCTGTACCCTTCCCAATCCACTAGATATTGGAGGGAACCCCCTCTCCTCCGGGAGTCTAGAAGTTGTTTAACTCTGAACGCGGGGACGCCCTCGATCTCCACAGCCCCGGGGATTGCTGGTTCTGCTGCACCCTCATCCAGGATCACTGGTCTGAGAAGAGAAATATGGAAAACAGGATGAATGCGTAAATGAGAAGGAAGCTATAATTTAAAGGACACTGGATTTACTTGAGATAGAATGGGGAAGGGACCTATATATCGTGGAGTGAGTTTACGACAGGGAAGGTTAAGGTGAAGATCCCTTGTCGAGAGCCATATCCTATCGCCTACCTGGAGCGGAGGACTTTCCCTTCGCCGTCTATCGGCATACCTTTTAAAACAATGAACTGCTTGAGACATTCTTGTGTGCGCGTCTCCCGAAACTTTCTCCGCTCTCTTAAACCACGGATCCACCATGGGTACCTCGGTGGGAGTGGTGTCCCAGGGACATAGCGGAGGTTGATGCCCAAGCACACATTGAAACGGCGTTAGGCCGGTTGCGGAGTGACGTAGCGAATTTTGCGTGTAATCCGCCCAAATTAAGCAGTCTGCCCAGTCATGTTGTCAGCTATGCAATATGCTCGAAGATATTTCACGAGTTCCTGGACAGTCTGCTCTGCCTGACCATTTGACTCGGGATGATAGCCCGACGTTAGGCTAACAGTGGTCCCCAACTTCTGAAAGAATGCTTTCCAGACTCGGGCGATAAATTGGGGACCACGATCTGACACAATATCTTGTGTTACTCATCAGAGAACAATACATGTTTTACATTGTCCACAGCCCAAGATTTTCGCCGATGTTTGGCATTGGCACGAGTGACCAAAAGTTTGGCTATAGCAGCCCAGCCGCGTACATTGACCCTGTGGAGCTCCCGACGAAAAACTTTTGGTGGAAACAGGACAGTTGAACTGCACAGTAAATTCAGGACAGTTGAGGTGCACAGTAAATTCTTCAGTTGGGCAGCTGTGATTTTATGTTTTTTGGATACAATCCTGGTTAGCACCCGGACCTCCCTTTCAGACAGCTTTCTCTTGCATCCACAGTTACTCCTGTTGGATGTGGTTCGTCCTTCTTGGTGGTATGCTGACATTACCCTGGATACTGTGGCTCTTGATACATCCAACTCTGATATGTCACCCATGATGTGTGCATTGCAATATTTTAAGCAAAACTGTGCTATTAATCTGCTAAAACCTTCACACTCTGCTCTTACTGGTGAAATGTGCAGTTAATGAAGATTGAAGATTGGCTGGTCAAATTTAGCCATGAAACCTCCAACACTAAATTGGCCAGTGTTTCAGTTTCATTGTATAATCCCTGTATGTTATTTTTTTGTGTTACAGTATGTATGTAAATAGACGGTTATTAACATATATATATATATATATATATATATATATATATATATATATATATATTATTTGTGTGTGGTGTTTGTCTTGCAGAAATGGTAACAGTAGCGCATCTAGTCTTGGCGTTGCGGATCTTGAGGGCTTTCCAGAAAGCTACAGTTCCACTGGGCTAAACAGGTAATCAGCAAAACTGACCTATGCATACAGTATACAGTAGATATTTTTAGCGTCACAAATGGTTTTCTTATGATCTCACAGCTGATTAGTCACAGTCATGTGAGTACTCATCACACATGTGTATGGAAATGCTCTACTTTTACTATTAAACATAGCTTTATAGTGATTCTTACTGTTGATTTTTACCAATCCGAATAAGTGATCTCTGATTATGGTTATCCATCTTTTCATGGGACAAGTGGATGGTTCAGCACTATCCTTCCAAGATTTTACTAATGCACTGGACAGTTAACCCAATTCTAAATCTTTTAAAGTTTCTTTATTGATGCAGGACAATAATTTAATAAATATAGTTGCAAGCAACGATGACGGGCCCAAGCACCCTGTGCCATTCCCATCCCAGGCGCAATGCACAACCTGTGTTATTTGAGTGTGTTAAGACCTCGAAAAAGCCATCGTTGTGATGTGTGAGTGTTTGTGTGCATGCAGTGCTAATGTGTGTGTGTGTGTGTGTGTGTGTGTGTGTGTGTGTGTGTGTGTACAATAGGCCGCAGATGCTGGAAGAAAAGCCTCACACTGTGATGTTCCTGAATGTGATGTCACTGAATATGATGTCACTGAAGGTGTCACTCAATATAATGTCACTCAATATAATGCCACACAGAAAGTTATTAATCATTTTTCTGTATAAGTTTAAGCCATTATCACGGCTGACCCATTTGAGATATCAAAAATCCCTCCGCAATCTTGCATCCTCAATGTCTTTAGGTCTCTTCAGCCCGGTTTGGTGACAATCGTATAAATTCCCTGGGAGGAGTATATCAAAATCCATCAAGTGTGTTTTTGCGAACAACTCAAAATAACCGGCCTCCTGTTGAGTTGAGCCCAGGACATGCAGTGCGAACGTTGTTCGGCTCTATGAGCTCTAAATGTATACAGAGTTTCGTGTGCCTACGTGAAAGTGTGTATGAGTTATGGAGCAAAATCTCTTGTGAGGGCCTTAATAATCCTTCTTAAATCTAATCTCTTTTTTGGTCAAGCAATATGGACAAGCTTTAAAAGGGTGGTCAGAGTCTTCCTTATTGCCTCATTACAGTTTGCATACCTTACAAATCAATTGACCGATTATGCCACCTCACACCACCAAGCTGGTGGGCCACAGGCAGTAAGGTTGGGCATACATGTCTCAACCGCCCTCACCTTGATTTGTACAGATGAGCTCTACAGAGGGTGGAGCAATCAACTCCCTGACCTGCACTCAATGAACAAGTGGTACTGTACCAAGGCCAGGAAGATAGTGAAGAACCTTAGCCACCCCAACAATGGACTGTTTTCTCTGATGTGGTCAGGAAAGTGCTTCCGCTGCCTGAAGGCCAACACAGAGAGAATATGGAAGAGCTTCTTTCCGCAGGCTATTTAGGCCCTCAACCAGAACACCACAAATAACTATAGGGTCTCATCCACACTATAAATGAAATGTCATACTTTTATATTGCATACTACATCAGCTTTGCTTTTGTTAAACACACACCCTACAGTACATTCTTGTTTACACATCAGATGTAATGTAGCACATTACTCGCTATGTTGAACATTTGCACACACACACAGTATATAATCCAGCCTATTTTAATTTTGTTTTTATTGCGAATTCTATTTTTTTTTTTAAGTTTAGTTGTACTTTCTAGTGCAATATTTTTTTTTTCATTGTTGTGAAATCCTTCTATTTATGTCAGTCATTTAATCATTTCTTTGCATATTATATCTTATATGGTGGTGTATTTGACAAATAAATTTTAAATTACAATTCATGACCAAAGCAGTGAACAAGTTTGCTACTGATCAAAACATATTATTGACTATTTTTTAAATCAGAAGAAAAAACAGACAGACACCATGCTGATGGATTCTGTGTGTATCTGTGTGTGCAGTGAGGAAAGACTGAGGGTATTACAGAGTCAAGAGCAGGCAGATGGTGAGTTATGTCTCCCTTTTTAAACCACACACACACTCAGACTAGGGATGCATTGATAGTGCTTTAAGGCATTAATTTCCTGCAGAAGGATTATGAAGAGTTTCAGGGACATTTCTGTTCTCCGTAAAGCCTCCCATCAACACTATAAATGAAATACTTTTATATTGCATACTACATCAGTATACTGTAACGGGTTCGACCCAAAGTTGCACGGGCGGCACCATGAAACACAGACACGAGGCGAGATCTTAGAGGAAAGGGGTAGTTTATTAGGAATAAATAGGGGAAGGAAAGGGTAAAAGCAGGGAGGACGGAGAGAAAGGGAAGGAATGATATGTGCACGTGCAGGGTCCGAGGCAGTGCCCAGCTGGCATGCGGGCACGCGGGTGGCGGAGTGGCCGAACGGAACACGCGATGAAGCGCTCCTGCACGCTCCCTGGACGGTTCCTCCCCGCTGTCGATGGCGGCCTGGCCCCTCCCAGCTCTCTGTGGGCGCGGCCTCAGGCGGGAGTCTCGCTCGGACGTCCATCGGCTGGGCGGCTTTCCCGGCTGGGATCCTCCTCGCGGCCTTTTCCTCTTCGGCGGCGAGGACGCGAAGGCGGGCTCGACGCGGGAACGAAGGATGCCGTGGGAGCTCGTGCAGCTCTTTCCCGCGCTGTCCTCAGCGCGGAGATCCAATGTCCTTTTTAAAAGTCTCTGGGGCGCGTTCCATTTCCCCACTCGCATGCCACTCTCAATCTCCACCGCGTTACGCTCTTCTCGGACCCCGGACTAAACTCCGCGCCTTGCTTTTATAATGCGGAGCAAGCCCGCGATCCTATTAACGTTAATCAATGCCAGCCGGCCCGCATAGGCCCCGTCCCTTCGCACCCCTGCAGAAGGGGTGCCGCCTACTTAGGGAGCCTACGAAGTGAGATTTGGGCGCACGCCGTGACAATACTTAATTTAATATTCATATACATTCACATTGCATACTGATCAGTTGGATCTGGAGCTTAGAACACTGTGTGATATGCAGGAGAACACATCATTTTGGGACATCAAGCCATCTAAGGGCACCGTGCTCAAACACATTCTGACACTGTTTCACAACTGGGACATTTTATGGCGTGTTCAAACTTGACATGTTTGGTTTGATTAAAAGAAACATGGGTGCGGTTTTTCTGTGTGAAGAGTGTGACTTCTGCCATCTGAAACTCACTGCGCGCCAAGCAACTGAATCCAATTTTTGTGCTTTGTTCCGAAACAAGAGAACCAAACTGCAAGTGTGAACACATCCTTAGTTGTGAGGAAAGTGGTTAGTTTGGAAAATGATGCTTGTCTTGTCCATGAATGAATGTTCTTCTTATCTAATAATTTTCTTTCCCACCATCCCTGTCTTTCTCTTGCTCACAGAGGTGACCTCAGGTCTGTCCACAGCAGGAAGTAGTTGCCACAGAGAGCTGCAAGTGATGAACTTTGACCTGGAATTGGAAAGTGTGAACAGGGAGATGCGAGCGACACTGCAATGGATTGCAGCATCTGAGCTTGGTATTCCTGTACTGTACTACAGAAAAACACCACAGCATACAAACATCAAGGTAACACTGCTGCTTATTTAAAAAAATGCATTAAATCAATATTTTGAAAAAATTTGATTACTTTCCGTTTAAATATTTATATCATTTTAGCAACAAATGCAATGTGGTTTTTGTTTGTTTTTATAAAAATATGGGTTTTGTTCCCTCTCCACATTTCATCTCATTTTTCATTTTCCTGGCTGGCTTATAAATCTTTCATCTTTTGTTCATTTGTACTGTGGGCTAGTTCAGTCATAAATGTTAATACTTTTCTAGAGGTTTGAAAACATTAAAACTATGTGTGTGTGTGTGTGTGTGTGTGTGTTTGTGTGTAGTTCCAGAAAGTGGTGCACCTGGCTGCTCAGAGATCCTGGTGTGTTGGAGATTTATTCAGTCTTGTGTTGCAGTTTTGCCAACTCCACAGTGAGGGGGTCGAAGAAATTGGTCTGTTCGACTGGCTTCTAAAAACACAGCGTTAACACACACACACACACACACACACACACACACACACACACACACACACACACACACACACACACACACACACACACACACACACACACACACACACACACACACACACACACTCACACACACACACACAAAACACAGGCGCACACACACACACAAAACACACACACAAAACACAGGCGCACACGTGCACACACACACACGCACGCGCACACACACACACACGCACGTGCACACACACACACACACACACACACACACACACGCGTGCACACACACACACGTGCACACACACCACTGTGGCGATGGCCTGTTCTGAGGAGCCTAAAATCTGTAACCAATTTGTAAGTCACATGCTTGGGTCTGGATGTCTAAACTCTCTCTGTTTCTCTCTCTCTGAATCCCACTATCTATCTACCTCTCTTGCCTCCATTTCTCTCTATTTCTCTTTTTTTTTTTCAGCAGACTTTTACACTTTTTCACTCCCTCTCCATGACACTGAATTATGAGGTCAGCTTAGCCATGCCCTCTGTTTCACAGACACACTGTGATTGGAGGATTTATTTCCCCTTTAATCACCACGTTGTCTTTTTGGCATAGCCAATCAATTTCACACACAATGATCAATCCCATAAGCAGAACAATTATTTGTAGCTTGAAAATTTATAAATGTGTTTCCAATAGTGTTTTGTTCCAAGATATAAAATCTATCTGGATATGAAATCAAATATTTGACACATTATTAATTGTATATAGTAAATTGAGTACAGCATAGGGAATAGGGAAGGGTTTTGCTTCAGTACACTTTTGCGAACTCATCTGCTTGTTTCTGTGGTAAATTTAGAGCTGTGCTCCAGTACGGTGTGAGTAAAATGATTTATTTTAGCTAGGTGTAAATAGGGAAGTTTGCAGAAGTGAATTTACAGTAATAGTGCTTGAGTACAGTTATGTTTGTCATGTAAAAATATGTATATGTGAAATTCATTGTGAGAAATTTTAATTGCATAATATTGCATAACAGTAGTGATCTGAACGCCAGCACGGAAAGCACAAAGGCATCCAACCTGTGACTGTTTATCTGAATGTATTTAACTTTTCAATATTAATAAAATTGTATGTAAATTTAATTCAGCATTGGTCTCTTATTTGGAGATTTGTTTGGCAACATACTTTCAAATTGTTTAATTAGATTTTTTTTTTTTTTTTTTTTTTTGGTGTGTATATATAGTTGTGTCAAAAGTTTGCATACCATGGGAGAATTTGCAAGATAGCACAATCTTCAAACACATAATAAAGAAAATTATGAAATAATCACTGTTCAAAAGTATGCGTACCTTTAGTTCTTAATATTGTGTATTACCCCCTTTAGCATCAATGATGACATGCAGTCATTTGTAATAATTGATGGAGTCCTTAATTTCTAACGTAGTATAGCTGCCCATTCTTCTTGGCAAAATGTCTCAAGTTCCTGTAAATTTTTAGTGTTGCTTGTTTTGTTTTGGTTGTCTTGCAGGATTCATTCTCCTGTCAACTCAACCATACAGGTCATTTGTGTTCAAGTGGTCAAGTGCCTCCTTATTGTGCTCCTTGAAACACACCACCAGGTTTTTCTTTGCTTCCCAAACAACTACTTTCTCACGTGGGGCAGATAGGCTTGGATAGCTTTTTCCCCTTAATAAATGAAACTATCATTTAAAAATCATTTAAATTTGTTTGATGATCTCAATCATTTAAGTGTGATAGGAAGCTATCCCAAAATTCGGTCATGCAACTGGACAATGACCTGAATCAGGATAGCTGAAGAAGAATAGAATCAAGGTTGTGGAATAGTCAAAGTCCAGACCTCAACCTACCTGAAATGCTGTGGTGGGACCTTAAGAGAGCTGTGCCTAAGCAAATGCTCAAAAACCTCAATGAACTGAAGCAATGATGTTAAATAAATTATGGCACAGTGAAAAAAGTTATATGTTGTTTGTTTGAGGTTGTATTTGGCTAATACTAGGACTCATTATGATCAGATGACCTTCATTAGAGAGCCCCCCCCCCCCCTTAAATATACAAATAAAGAGGACATACTAACTTTTTAACATGTCTGTATACCATGATCATGGGCACCCATGGCCACCACGCAACCCACAGCACCCAACTGATTTGCTGCTACCATCAGAAATGCCAGACACCACAGCACACCCCCACAGGTCTTGTGGGAGCAGAGCTGCAAGGGAAGCTAGAACCTAGGTCCTTTAAAAGTTAATGGTTTTAAAGTTATGGCTGATTGGGGTATGCGTGTGTAATATATCGAGTATATGATATTTAAGGAGGTGCTGTTTTATCACACGTACTGCCATATATGTAAAGTTTATTGCTGTTCAGCTTTAATGTGTTAGACTGTGATATTGGCACTGACGTGATAAAACGTGGATGGTTCCAAAAGATGGTTTCACATTTCATTCTTTTTCCCATTTCCCATATGGTCAGTTAATTCATGATAACACTTGTGGATTGAAAATGTGAAATAGCACAAAAACTGTGCTTTATTCATTAGCTTCATTAGCTACAGCTACTTGTATAAGTTGTGGCCCAGGATGTCAAAACTAAGTGTAGAATCAGACATTTTTTTTTCCTTTCAGTCAAAGCAGACATATTGAACAGAGCAAATGGACACCATGCAGACATGACGCAGAACATGCATACAAGCAAGTGCATCAAAGCATCTTAACATTAAAGCAATAAAGTGGTAAAGCACAATATGCAAGCAACGTCTTCCAAGCCTTTCCAAAATGTTCTCCCAACATCAGTCAATGTCACTGTGGGTGTGTTGAAACATAAACACAGCTGCATTCAAAGGCTGTATTCAGAGCAAGTACTGACTAAGCCACTATCATCTGGTTGATTTTGAAGACTATATACAAACTTGCTAGCCATATTAATAGGAACATCTGTATGTCTCTTCAATCTTGTTAGGAATTGTGTGGCTTCAGAACCGTTCTGCCCCTGTTGTTATTTCCGTTTGTTAGGTTTAAGAAGCATGCCCAAATTGTTACGTTTTATGATAAATGAGAAGAAGAAGAATTGTTGTTTGATGTGTGCAGCACACCTTGATATACTTACCGGCCAGCCCAAACCAGCAGAGAGGGAATTTCTCTGAATTTCTCTGTTTATTAACGCCAAAAAGAGATTATCACAGTGAGAGTGGTCATATGAGGAGACATGGAGGGGATCCACTCTCCACTGGTGTCCCACAAAGCTCAGCACTTGGTTCTCTTCTGTTCTCCTTCTATACTCCATCTCTTGGTAAGGTCATATCCTCGCACGGCTTTTCATACAACTGTTATGCGGATGACACTCTGATCACCCCCTCAGAGACAGCCCCAAGCCTTGGGGTAACTCTGGGTAAAAACTGTAATTTTCCCCTCACACTGATAATCTTACTCGCCCTTGTCAATTTCTTCTTTATAACGTCAGAAGAATTTGTCTTTTTCTGTCCAAACAGGGCACGCAGTCCACACCACCCCACTTCCCAACTCCCTCCACTGGCTTCCTGTAGCTGCATCAAATTCAAAACACTGACTCTTGTCTACAAAGCTAAAAGCAGGACAGCACCCACTAAAACTAAAACATGTACTCTCCAATCTTCTAGCACGGCTCAACTGGTCAAACTAACTATAAGGGATTGAGGAAAGTGTGGATCTAGACTGTTTTCTGTCCTTGCTTCTAGGTGGTGGAATAACCTCCCTCTAGATGTCCGTATAGCCGAGTCACTGGCAATCGTTAAGCAACAACTAAAAATCTGTTTCTTAGACATTTGGGTTAATCCCTCTAATAATAATTTTTTTAAAAACTTCTAAACAGTGTTTGACTGATGGTACTTATAGTAAGTAACCAATGTAAGGTCCTATCAAATGACAAAAACTTCAAAGCACTTTTGTAAGTCACTCTGGATAAGACTGTCTGCCAAATGCAGTGTTTCCACACATAGAGAATATTTGTGCAGTCTTTTAAATAATCTGTCAGAGGGAACAATGCCATCCGCTATCAATTAACTAGAAGCAGACACTTCTCACGCTAGCAGAATAAACAGATATAGGAGCGTTAGCGAGAGAGCGGTGTACTGAAAGGCAGTAAATGCAGCAGATACCAGCTGCCATAAAACGAATAATAAGTGCTTACTGACGGTCGTACATGCTCTGCATGTAAAAACCCCATGAAGATTAATAAAGCATAAAGCACAAGCCATGCAAGAACACAGTATTTGTAAACGACCAATTTTATTTATTTACTTTTTTTTAAAAAAAAGCTTATACAGAAGTTCTGCCGGTGTGTTTCAACAGACATCAACGTGTTAAAACATGTAAATTCCTGCTACTGGAATATGGGAAGGACATCACAAAAATGTAGAACTCACAAAATGCATTATTATTATTATTATTATATTATTTGGTCACAGGAAAAAAAAAAGAGTTATCTTGTGAAACTGCTATTTCTGTTTAATTTTTGGCTATGTCATGTTTGTAAAGTTATTTAAAAGTAAATAAAATTCATCATAATGCCTAGGTTGTGCTGAAAAGAAGGATATATCTCTCTATACTGGACCAATATAGAGTCGATATATACATATTGTATATAAAATAAAACATAGTAATGCAAAAAAAAATAAAAAATGCATAAAATGCTCTAGCTAAAATGTGCTCTGTCAGACAATGCCATGTTTGTACACAAAAGCGTGTTTAGTTCTTAATTTTTTATTTTTTACTTCATCTTTCTCTTCACAAATAGGTAGATGGAGGGGAGTTTGTAAGTTGGATCTTTGATATAGGAAATGAATAGAAATATTAAATATATGAAAATATTGTGTCAAATGTCATATATATTTGTTGTTTATTGTATGTACTAGAGTTGTGAATGTATTTCAAAAGAACCTGTCATTAACATGTACAGTACATCATAGAGAGAACCAGAGGCAGACAGACAATAGGAAACACCTTAGCATTTTCCCATTAGACAAAGGGGTAGAGTATATGCGTCTGGACATGGGCTATAGGAAGGGTTACAATATAATGAATCAGGAAGCACAATGAGGGTTTTTTCTTTGTTGGGGGGGAGGGGGGGAGGGCACAGATGTGTGGGAAAGTTCACATAATATTCCAAAAAAAACCTTACAGTATTCTTGTTAGATATTTGAAATACAACAGGCTTCAAGTCAAGTCAACTCAAACCGTACTGGCCATTCTCCTCTGACCTCTCATCAACAAAATGTGTCTTCCCACAGAACTGTTGCTGTCTAGACATGTTTTGTTTTTCACACCATTCTTTGTAAACTCTAGAAAACGCTGTGTGTCAAAATCCCTTGAGATCATCGGTTTCTGAAGTGCTTGTACCACATTATCTGGCACCAACAACCCTGTCATGGTCAAATTCACTGAGAACACATTCTTCCACACTTTGCTGTTTGAAGTGAAAATTTGATGTGAAAGGCTCTTCATTCTTGAGTTTATGCACTGTGCAGATGCCACATGTTTGGTTGATTGAATAAATGCCTGAACCTCAGTGAAACACATGTTTCTATTAAAGGTGCTGGTCAGTATATTTATCCTTCGCTGTCTTATTATCTTATAATACAGTGCACCTGCAAGGCCATAACAATGGTGGCATAAAACACAGGGACACTTTTGTGAATAAAAGTTAATTTAAATTAAAGTTCAATTATATTTTATATTTCAATTATATTTTATATGTGTTGTGTGCAGAGGTGGGTAGAGTAGGCAAAAAATGTACTCAAGTAAGAGTAGCTGTATAGCTATACTCCAAAATAATATTACTTAAGTAGAATTAAAAAGTAGTCATGCAAAATATTACTCAAGTAAGAGTAAAAAAGTATTCAGTGAAAAGACTACTCAAGTACTGAGTAAATGAGTAACTGTTTCAATCGCAATATCTTATTTATAATTTTTTTTTAGAAATTATAATAATGAGTGAGTGTATGTGTGTGTGTGTCTCTGCCCTGTGATGGATTGGCACCCTGTCCTGGGTGTACCCTGCCATGTGCCCTAAGTCTCCTGGGATAGGCTCCAGGCGCCCACTGATCCTGAATACAGGATTAAGCAGTATAGATGATGAGTGAGTGAGTGAGTGATATACATTGGAGAAAGAATTGGAGAAAGATGCGGAAACTTTTGTTTGTGCATGTGCAGTGAGCGTATGTGGTAGGATGAATTTATAGAACACGTGCTGAAGGTTTTTCCCCACGGAGTCATGTGATTATTGATGCTGCGTCTGATTGGTGAAACAGTCATGCAGTAGAGTAAATCTACAGGCTGCATTAACAATAAATGAGTTAGAAAAGTAATAAGTCAAGTGGAGCCGAATGTAGGAGAGTAAGAGTAGCGTTTCTTCTTCACAAATCTACTCAAGTAAAAGTAAAAAGTATGGTGCAGTTAAACTACTCATAGAAGTATTTTTTTTCCAAAACGTTACTCAAGTACATGTAACAGAGTAAATGTAACTCGTAATTACACACCTCTGATTATGTGTATATTTACTACAATTATATATTTGTAGCAAGAAATGGATAGTGTAGTTACAGCATACTCACTTCAGTTTTTACTTTTTAAAGTATAATTTTCACCACTGACATTTCATCCCCAGTGATGCTTTATTTCATATTTTTTAATTGACGTTAGTTTCTATTAAAGTATGTCAGTACCCTGGCAATGTGATGATACATTTTGTCTTTAAAGCATGTCTCAGAGTGCTGCAATATAAAAAGACTTACTTTTTTAACAGCACAGGCAGCAATATTGCATTGTTTCAGACATTCCTTAAGGTACTCTTTCTTTTAAACCTGACATATTTCCTTCAAGGCATTAAATTCTCGCTTCCCAACAGGAGTTTAAATAAAGTACGGTGCTATGCAAAAGTCTTAAGCCCCCCTCATTGCTAGATTAAATAAAGAAAAAATTGGAACAAATGTTTTACTATGACAGGCTGCAACGTAACTAAAGATACAATTTAAAAACTGGTTGTTTATGCAACAACCTCAGCAGCAACCTCATTCTGACCCTCTGCCTTAAATTGGATGGATTTTTATGCTTGAATGAATCATACAGTGGGTACAGAAAAGAATCACCCTCCTTAAAAAAATCACATTTTGTTGGTTTGCAGCCTGAAATGAAGACTGACATATTGTTTTATCAAACCGTATTTACTCTGTGCAAATTTTTAAAATCCAAGTGAAAGATATAACACCAACATGACAGAAGAAACAGAAGAATTTTTTTTTTTAACAAAATCACTGATGTGGAAAAGGATCATCCCCAAGGCACTGTAAAAGGATTTTCCGGGATAAAGTTGTGCACAAGTCAGGAGACGAATCCAAAATAATTTTAAATGCTTTATCATTGCCTAGAAGCACAGTGAAGTCTATTATTAAGAAGTGGAAGGTATTTGGTACAACAAAGACCTGCCCTGGATCAGGATGTCGCTCCAAACTGAGAGGATGACAAGATGCCTACAGCAACTCTAAAGTTGTTGCAGGAATTTATGTCAAAGTGTGCATGACAACGATATCAAAATTTTCCACAAATGTGGCTTCTATGGAAAAGTTGCAAGAAAAAAGCCTGAGCGACTGAGCTTTGCAAAAAATGCACCTTGACAATTCTGAGGCCACATGGAAAAAGATTAGATTAAAATGTAATTATTTCCACAATACCAAATGATATGTCTGGCAGAATTCTAATACAGCTGACCATCCAAATAACACCATTCCTACAGTAAAGCATGGGGGTGGTAATATCCTGTAATGGGTGTTTCTCTGCAGCAGGGACTGGAGCACTTGGAAAATCTACAAGGAAAATGTATGGGGGAAAAATCCTGCCTAATTCTTGAGGAAAACTGTTGCCCCCTCCCAAAATGTTGAGTAGAAGGCAAACAATGACCCAAAGCACACACCACAACTGACCACACAGTGATTGATGGAAAGGTGAAAGTCCTTGCATAGCCAAGTCAGAGCCCAGACTTAAAACCAATTGAAAATCTGTGGAATGACTTGAAGAATGCCATCCACAAATTGTCATCAATAAATTTAACTCAACTTCCGCAAGTATGAGTGATCAAATATTGCAAAGTCTAGATGTGAAAAGGGTTGTGTGCTACTGAGAAGGTGATTAGCAGCAATTTGCAGAAAGGGATCAATCTTTTCCAAATGACTGATTCTTTTTTTTCTAACATGTTGGTGTTATATCTTTCATTTGGATGCTAAAAGTCGCACTGAATAAATACAGCTGAATGAAACAAATACTGTGTCTATCTTCATTTCAGGCTTCAGCAACAAAATGTGATCATTTTCTATACACATTGTACTTGTAGGTCACTGTATGGCTTAACAAACTAAAAATATCCACTAAAACTGGTCAGGTACAAGGACTTGACTAAAAACAACAGCCAAAAACGTGACCTGAAAAAGTCCTTCAGGAAGCCTGGAGAATTATTCCAGAATAAGACTACATTAAAAATACACTAAAGTCTGGCTCTTGTCTGGAAGCAAAATATGAAGAAATGAGAGCTGGCTCAAGACATTTGAATCATACTATACATCTAGAGTCTAAATAAATTCTTACGAATGTAAAAATGTCTACCGACATGTAGTTTGAGTCTACTTTAAAATCTACAACGATTTTATTTGAACCTAGTAATTACTCATACCTACACATATCACATGATTGAGTGTTGGCAGACACCTGGCACACAGAGTTATAATGAAATGCATGGAATCAGAGTTGAAAAAAAGCAAAGGAAGAAGCAAATGCTGTGTGAACATGAGATACAAATAGACTTCCTAGGAGGACTTCCTATATTACACTACTGGTGTTTGCATATGTACATGGTGTACATGCAGATATTCACTTTAAGTCAACCTTTATATGCAAACCAGAATGGCGTACAGCTTTAAAACATGTGTTTGTTAATACTGAAGGTTGTCCTGTATGGTAGTTAACGCCAGATCCGACAGGTATTATCTTTACTGCCTGCAGAAAAAAAAAAAAAAACTAATTCAGTAATGTTGATGACCACATGGCTCCAGCTATTCTATTGATAAATATCCAACAACAGTGATAGTGTAGTGTGTGTGAGTGTGTGTGTGAGTGTGTGTGTGTGTGTGTGTGTGTGTGTGTGTGTGTGTGTGTGTGTGTGTGTGTGTGTGTGTGTGTGTGTGTGTGTGTGTGTCATTGCCTGTAATGATGGTGTCTCCTTCATAGTTGAAAGCGCAGGAGAAGATCTCTTCAGTGTGTCCCTCCAGAACCTGCACACAACATTGTAACAGAACTTCTAAAATCATATTATTATGATCATAATTAATCATAATAATTATTAAAATGTATAATAATCATTATGATTAATTAATTATAATAATTAATAACTAACAAAATAACATACCTGCAGACATGAGCCAGAGTTCACACACCACACACGTGCTGTCCTGTCCGCACTCGCTGTAAGTACACGTGTCCCCTGTGGGTTAAAGCACACCTGGGGGAAATAATGAGTCATAATTAATGCCAATGCAATGACAGGTAATCCATTATATCGTATAGGGTCTGGAATGGGATCAATCTGAACTCATCAGACCATATGACTCTTTTCCAAAGTCCAATCTTTATGTCCCCTAACAAATTTAAGCTTTCTGATGAATCTTGCTAAAGAGTGGTTTTCTAATGGACCCACAGCTGTTTAGTCCCAATCATGTGAGGTCTCATCACATTGTGTGCATATGGAAATGCTCTTACCTTCCCTAGTAAACATAGCTCTGGTTAGATTTTTTTACCAGTCAACTTTGCCAACTTTTTTTTTCCCCCAACCACATCTCTTCCACATAGTTGACAGTTCAGCATTATCCATCCAGTGTTTGATAATGTGTTGAAGGGGTCTTATCCCCTTTGCTGTTATTTCAAATCTCCTTAGTTTTTTCTTTGCTTGATGCAGCCAAAAATTGTAGCCCTTCTGAAATGGCGAGGCAGTGTTTTTTATGCCAGGCAGTGTGTTTTTCTCCCAAATAGTTTACTGAGTTGTTTTTCAAGCATGTTGTTAAATCTTTTTCACCTTGGACAGTCTCTGGCATGCTGAGCGATTCCTGTTGAGCAAGTGAATCAAAGTAAAATCAATACTGCTCATGTTTCCCACCAAGCTGTTTCCCACTGTTTTCCACATTTGGGAAGATTCTGCTAGTTCACTGGCTAATGGCACCAGTGGCTAGCACATGCTACAAAGGCTTGAGGAGTTGGTACTCGCTCTGCATATCACATAGTGTACTGCTAACTCCATTAGACTCGGGTGGGATTCCTGAAATCAGACAAAGCTTTGTGTCCAGATGTGTGCTGCCCATTGACAGCACAGTGCATTGACAGCTCCCTGGTGATATGTTGACTATTCTCCTGCTAGCACTCATGTAACCCCTCCAATCTTCAAGTAAGTTCATTTATACCTTACTCCTGGTGAGGTTATAGGGCAACTGAGCCAACAGGGGACAAGTTATAGGGTAACCGGACCAACAGGGGACAAGTTATATGGCAACTGTTTGCTCTTTTTACATATCATAAATTGTGTTTGCTACAATCTGCTCAGCCTGATGTGTGCAACTGTCCTGTGAAGCCTGCATCACAGTATGTGGAAATAACACTCTTTGGGCTTGATGTCAGCAAAGTATTAGACAGCACAATTCAAGAAAGTATTAGACAGCAGACAGGAACAGCAGACAGAGTAACAGGTTGATAATATCTGTTAATATACTTGCTAAATGATCTGCGCATGCACGAAGGATAAGAGCCTGGGCTGGTTGCTCTACAGGTGACTCGCTTGACTCGCTTAAATAACTTACACTTCATGCACAGAAATTGATAAGATCTTAGCCAGTTCTCCTAGCCTGGGAGAGCTTGCTGTGACATGGCTGAAAATCAAAATGAGCACATAATGTGTTCAGGTCGTTGGTGATCGAGACTGTGAAGTTTCTGATGTTGATGTTCTAGTTTTAAATCTGTGATTATCCGTAGTCCTTGCCAAATGGTCCTGAATTCAATGGTGTCAAAATTGTCTTCAAGTCAGTCTCTACACTTGTGTTTGGCTGCTAGGATTATTTTGCAAAGAACATAACTGGCCCATTTTTATTCTGCTTTGTCTCTGCAAACAAAAGCAGTAGACCGTCTGTTAGTAGACCATTGATCGAGTATCCCGTCTCTTATCGTATCGAGTCTCTTCATGCTTTGTTTGAGATATGTTGGTAGTATTTGGGCAGACCTGAATACCCTGAGTCTCATCAATGTGTACAACATTTTTCAAATATGTGTACAATGGACTACCAATGTGTACAAGGACCTCAATTATGTGTACAATTTGGAATCTGGTGAGTACAATCACAGAGACTGATTGCAATGCATGAAAACAAAACAACTACTTTAACAAGAGCTTGGAATGCTTGTCACCAGCAATAACACAAATAAATTGATGAAAACTGCAGCAACTCTCACTGTTCAATCCACTCAGTGGATAAATCAACATGGCCGCCTCGGCAGCGTTTAGCTTCAATTAGGCAATGTCCGTCGGCACAGTGTTTTATATATAAAACTATATTTCTGGTCTGAGATAAATTTTATTAAATCGTACATTGTTCATACAAGAAGGTAATTCTGTTTGGGGCAAACCTACTTCAAAATAATTTGCTCTGTTGAACTTTGACAGCAATAAATGCCAGATCTGGGTGCCTGGTTTTATTTTTCTTGATGCCCTGGTACAGTATTTTAGATACCACATCAGGGTCTGCATGTGGCACGATATAAATAGCCCATATAATAACTGCTGTAATATCCCTAGGTAGTTTACATGGCCAGCACATAAGGGTGATGCGTTTCAGATTGGTTTGGAAGTGTTTGCACCAGGCCTTATTCATCAAAACACACATTATCCCTTTTACATGAAATCTATTCTGCTGCTATCTGAATGTAACCATGCACTTTCTCCATATTTTACAAGACTATCATTGCCTATCCCACGGCACCAGGCATTATCTGAGCAAATTTAAGGAATGTGAGGTTTATTCCTCATGACCTTCCTACTATAATTCTACTGTAGAATGCTAGTTTGTCTCCAGCTGTGTTCATCTTGTTCAGATGCCAGGTCATGAGACTTTCTATTAAATATTTTCAGAACTTCACAGACAGGACCTCCTTCAATGTCCTTCGCTGTCTGAGCATTAATACCTTGAGAGTGGCGTTCTCTTGGAATCTTGGTGTTTGGAACTGAGATAATATTATTAAGAGATCAACAGGGACAAAGGAAAAATTGGTGAAGCAGAATTTAGTGATCAGTTAGCTTAACTAGTTGCCTAGTCATCCAGGTAATGTTAACATAAGAACTGTTTAAACCTCATGATAACAAATCTATAGAATTCCTCATCTCCCTCATACTACCGTGCTGCTGAATAAGGTCAACAGCAATCAATATTTTAATATCATAAACCATGAACAAAACTAGAGAATTATCACACTACAACATTTTAATATCTGCAAACATGTGCGTATACTGTACAGTATGTGTGGGTGAGAGAGAGAGAGAGAGAAAAAGAGTCTGTTTAAACTCTGTGTGACCTGTGTCACCGTGGCAGTATGATCTGTAGCTGGAATTGATGTAAAGCCCCTTATGTGGATATTGTTATAAAAATGTAAGAGTGCGTTTGAATTATAATCCATTATACAGGAAATGGAACTACTCTGGCCTTCAAAATGAGAGAACAGAGGGGTGGAGAGATGGAGATAGATAGATAGATAGCCAGAGAGAGAGAGAGAGAGAGAGAGAGAGAGAGAGAGAAATTGATAGAGGGAAGAACTGAGAGGGAGGGTGAGAAAAATAAAGGATGATGTGTGAATAATGATATAATGCTGGCAAGAAGGCAGGATGCAGAAGAAAACGAGTAACCAAATATGAGAAAAATGGTATATAGAGATAGTATAAGTCAAGTAGAGACAAATAGCAATTGACCAAGGGACAGACAAGAAAAGCAGGAAATGAACAAGAAAAAGAGAAAAAAATGGAGAGGTGATGAGAAGTGTGTGTGTGTGTGTGTGTGTGTGTGTGTGTGTGTGTGTGTGTGTGTGTGTGTGTGTGTATGCGCGTGCATGTATGCATACATGCAAGACTTACCTTCGATATCTCTCCTTCATGACCCTCTAGTTTACTCACGCACTGGTAGGTTTCTGCATTAAACACCCTGGATGTACCTAAACAGAGGTAGGTTGAGTAAGAAGAGATGCTGTGAAGGCAGAGATCATAATCATGGCAATGTTCATGATGATCTTTTAATGCGGAGGATGAGGATGATGATGGGGATCTACTGTGATTGTGATGCTAAAGGTTGATTGTGAAGATTCAGATTATGATACTAATGCTGAAGAGATACTGGTAATGATATTTTAGACGTCACTGGTGAGGATGTGGTTGGTGGTGGTGTGGGTGACTGTGTTGCGGTTGTGCTGACGGTAGTGATGGTCTCACCATCGGCTGAACCTGTTGCAATGAGCTGACCGGTATAATTAAAGCAAACATCAAGCACCTCGTCATCATGACCGAATAAAGTCGCTAAACACTGGCCGCTCTCTGCATCCCACACCTACACACATACAAACACACCAGCTCAGTTTAGAACATTCATACACACATACTGTAGAAAACATTTCTTTCTGACATATACTGAAGAGATGATTGAATTCTGGCCTTGCAGCTTTTGTCCATAGAGGCAGAGACGATGAGGGAACAATCCCAGTTGAAGTGCACACTACTGATTTCTCCCCTGTGCCCTATCAGAGTGTGTAGTCGCCTTTAATGACACACACACAAAAAAACAGATACATTTATAAATAAATCACTGCAATCAGAGAACTTGTGAAGTGGTTATCTAGAATCTGGTATGGGTATGCTAAAAACATCTAGGCAGAAGATGTTCAAAATTTTCAGTGATCTCTCAGGACCCCAGCTGCTCGCACGCACGCACGCACGCACACACGCACGCACGCACGCACGCATGCACACACACACACACCTTCCTGATGGCACATCCCACAGTATGAGAGTGTGATCAAATGAGCCAGTGACTAAACGATTCCCAATCGTGTTGAAGGAGAGAGATATTATCTCAGCAGAATGACCCTAAGAGAGATAAGTGTGAGAGACAAAAAAGACAAACAAACAAGTCAATGAGAATTTTTTTTTTTACTCTATGCCCAGCCAGATCCAGGAGATTTTAAAGAATAAAGGACTTCATACTAAATATTAATTGTAAATAACAAAATACACATATTACCAGGATTATCATTATAAAAAGGGAATCTCATTAAAACATTCAATTTAATTTTTGTCTTGATACTTGATACTGTCCCACTGTATGCAAACTCAAAAGTTTGCATACCTTGTGAAAGAAATTGTGAAGCATTCCTATTTATTTGGGAAATATGACTGATAATGCAAGAGATTTTTTTCTTATTTAAGGATAGTGGTTACATGAAGTCATTAATTATCACATAATTGTTTGACTCCTTTTTAAATCCTAATGATGACTGAAAGCACCCAAACAACCCAGATCAAAAGTATACATATTCTTGAATTTTTGGCCAAATTAAAAACATACCGTACAGGTTGATAAACACAGATTACAGTGGCTATTAAAGGGAAGTTTTTAAAGCTCATTGTAATTGTCAGAAAATAAACAGACAAATAAACTGCCAATGGATAATAAGGTAATAAGGTAGCTGAACTTTATAAGGCAGGAAAAGGATATTAAACGTCATCTTAACATTTGAAAATACTGAGTGTCCGTTCAGTACTGTTCAAACTCTGATCAAGAGTTGGAAAATACCTCACTAGTTTCACTGAACCACTCTGGGGAAATTTCGAATGGGCAGTTCAAGGTAACCAAAATTTTTACAGGAACTGGAAGCATTTTGCTAAGAATAATGGGCAGCTACACCACGATAAGGACCTCATGCACAATTATAACAACAGACTGCATGCCATCATTGATACTAAAGGGGGAAATACTTGACATCAAGAATTAAAGGAATGCAAACTTTTGAACGTGGATTAGTTCCTCATTTTCTTTATTGTCATGTTTTGTTTGATGATTGTGCCAACCTGTTATGACTTACATATGAACTTGAGTCCAATATATATATATATATATATATATATATATATATATATATTGCCTTCTCACTCATATTTTCTTTAAAAATGGTACACATCTTGCAAATTCTCCCAAGGTATGCACAACTGTAATGAAGTGCCTGACAATGAAATAAATACAACCTGTTTTCATCCCTCTTTATCACATGTACAGTAAAACTTTGGATTGCAAGTAACTTGGTCTAAAAGTGTGTAAGACGAGCAAAAGATTTCACTAAATTTTAACTCGATAAACGAGCGAGGTCCTGAAATATGAGTGTTATGTATACGCTTCATCTGCTGTGCGTCATGTGATCACAACTGAGATGAGACAACAGTTCTTTTCTCTTTCGCTGTGCATGCACTACGCATATAGTCAACATCCGTGTGTGTGTGTACAGCTTACTAGAACACTGTGACCATGTGTGTGCTCGTTCAACATTTTTAAATGTCCTCCTTCTCTCTCATCTCATTCACACCAGCTACGATTCTTTTCAAAGGAAATGTGCCGGTTAATTTGTTTTATTTTTACTTTATATTCTGTACTTAGCATTGCTTTTGGGTTGTGAAACAAATTATCAGAGGTCCCATTATTTCTTATGGAGAAATTCACTTTGATATATGAGTGCTTTGAATGACGTGCTTCCAGAAGGTTCAAAAGGTTTTTTTGAAATATATATATTTTTTGCTGCTGTTTAAACACTTTTTTATGCCAGGTTGAAATGGAAATACATCACAATACTGCCTTCTGGGTAAGTCTACAGCAATGCACACTCCTCATCTAATTCGCAACTAACCAGATTTAGTAATAGAACAGCCTTCAAAGATGTCCAAAGGGCCTCCACTGAGAACAAAAAAACAATTGGGATAATGCTAGAGCTACAGTACTCACCTCCAGGGTGGAAACCTCTTTACCATCCTCCACATCCCATAATTTAGCTGTAGTGTCCATGCTGCCTGTGGCAACCAGGGTACTCTGGGGGTTGAAGGATACACAGACCTGCAACGGATATATACACACACACAAACACACACGCACACACACACAATGTGTGGCTGCTCAATATGTAAAATTGACAAGTGTTTTTATTGTGCGTTATGCCTTTTTGAGGATAGCACATCATACTGAGCATATCAGTAGAGTCTGTCAGATGTAAAAATGACAGAGAAGGCTGATAATGGTGGCAATAACAGTTTTTTTCAGGGCATGCTGTTAACGGAATACCTTTGAACCACTCAGTAACTACAATGGAACCAAAAAGGAAAATGCATGTACCTAGTAGAGTGACAACTATGAACCTATTACCGATGAATACAGGGATTTTATGTAGTGTACTGTACATGTATATGGTGTGTCTGGTGTACAGTGTACTAGGGTGAGTCAAACATATCCGCACTCTGACTGTAGACAAATAAATAAAATTTTTGACGTAATCTCCTTGCTTTACAATACACTTTGTCCATCTGTCAACAAGCTTTCATATTCCCTCTTAGCAAGACCTGCATTGTCATGCCAGATCACAGCACCCTTGGATAACTTTGGTCCTCTGTGTTTAATCCGAAGTTTAGGCTTCAGCTCTTCAATAAGTGTTCTTCAATTTCACTGTTGATTGTTGAACTGATTGTTTAACTGATAATATAATGATAGTCTTGTGAATACTGGCTCTTAAGAAGCCCAGAAAACTGAAAGCCTCAAGCATTCCAGGTAATGGATGACTACGGAACTTTTTCTTGTTCTGCGGTTGAGGATGTTTCTGTTTCATAATCTGCCATTTATTCTCATAGTGACACATCCATGGTTACTAGTTATGATTCTCTTTGAAAACCTTTCACCTTCCTAAGCGCATTGGTCCAAATTTTGTTCGAAGATATCCAAACGTTTGTTTATGCTCTTCTGTGAGTTGTTTTGCAACCAGGTACACTCTCAGACCACAAAAAAACTAATCACTGTACATTGCTCTCCTTTCGTGCAAATCACAAGTGGGGCATCTATTTTTGTTCGCACCTCAGTTACAAATGAATTGATGTAACACATTCACACCTGCACAGCAGTGGCTGGGGAAGCTGTGGTCTTGAATGGAAAGCACTGATAACACAGTGCGGCCAACAGAAGTTTTAATATAACAGGATCATTTTTTACTAACCCTTGTTCATTTTATGCTTCAGGCTGTTGTTGTGCTTTATGAATTTTTGTTTCCTGTTTAACGTTTGTATTACTGTCTTTACAATATCTGCTTTTGCCATTCCGCTGAGCTATGGTGCAATTCGTCTAAGAACCCTACCACACCTAGAGTATGTCACCTGTGCACGTGTGCAAGTGCGCAATTAAGTTGTGGCTTTTTTAATACTGTGACAAATTTTCATACATTATTCAACTATAACTAGCCACATAATCAAATGTTAGACCGACTTTATGAATAGTTTTATCATGCTGAGAATAATGCATGATAGAACATATAGGATTAGGATACATCATGAATGTAGAACAGTGTAATTAGCAAGGCATTAAGCACTATAAATGAAGAACGAGCGTAAGTAGCGTATGCTTTGAATGTTAAAATGTATATAGGGCTACTTGTGCTGAGCATTTGAAGCCTCATTCGGAACCTCTGTTTTGAGGAAAATTTGCAGTGCTGGCAGAGGTCATGCTAACCATTTTAGGCTAGCTTGAATTTCTTGCTTATACTTTTACCTTTTTAATTGTTAAAAAATTATAGATATTTAAAGATATTTAATAATAGATTTAAGAGTACTCATTCATATTAATCGTTCTTTACTAGCATTATTGAGTAGCCTAACTCATACTATTTAATAGCAATTTTCTTTTCTTTTTAGTTGTTGCAAATCAAATAAATTGTTGTTGGTCTTTCGGCTGCTCCCAGCAATGGGCTCCCAGCAGACGAAACACCTACCACTGAGCCACCAGTGCTCTATTGCCCGGATGACGTCAGACACAAAATCACTAGGTTGAAAGATTTTAAGTTGGTGGAACTTTAAGGTGACATTTACTGTTACTTATGTACTTACAGTTACTTAAAATATAAAATAAAATAAAAAATTTAAATATAAAAGTGTAATTTCGACAAACTCATAAATACTAAAAAGTTCTAAATACTCATCAAGGTCGATTAATTTGAACTAATTGTAATAATTTAAGTTAACAGTACTCAATATGTTTAATTACTTTGAGCACTGGGTTTACAGTTGAAGTTTTGAATCCATGAACACACCTTAAATTTTATTACAACAACTTAGACCTTTTTTTTTATTACAACAACTTGGACCTCCATTTGCTTATACTGCATTATTATATTATCTTATTATAATTAATTATATATATTATATAATATATATTATTATATTATCTTGTATGATGTATGCTTTACTGATTATTTTATATTCATGCTTTTACAAAAATCTGTACAATGGATGTTCAAATGGATTGTGCATATATTCTTTCTCCTGAAAAAAAGCATTGAAGCCTATGGACAGCGGAGGACTGACACAGAATGATCTTTTCTTTTGAAAAAAATTAATTGACAATTTGGTTCACTGTCACAAAAGGGACAAGAGACAAAGACTACTTATAGACCAAACACAGGTAGATGACATCCCCAGTGAATCACCCTGCGTTCTTATGATGACGACAGACGCATTAGATATCCACTCTAATCACCCTGTATCTAGCTCACTCTCTTACTCGCACACACACACACACACACACACACACACCAATTCTTGCTCCCTCCTAATAACATACTAGGTCATTTTTATCTTAGATTGGGGCATATCTGAATACAATAATTGTTACAAAATGTTGTGACACTGTCTCCATAAGTGAGACTAAATGGTCTGCGTCTGGAGCCGTGGTATGCGAAGCGATTTACCTTGATTTTAGTTTCATACATTGATTTTGTTTTTTCACAATGGATCTGCCTCAGAATAGGACAACAGAATAAAATCAGCTCTTGTAGATGTTTGCAGAGTTGAAGGGGTGCAAGACGTACGATTTCTGCTGTGTGTCCTCTAAACGTGTAAAAACACTTTCCAGTTTCAGCACTCCATAATTTGCAGGTCTTATCGAAGGAGCCTGTAGCTATTTTATCGCTGAGAGAGAAAGGTGAAGAGAAACACAGAAAATAAAAATAAATACATGTTGCTCTCAATACTTTTCCACTAATCTGAAAATATAAAGTCAATTACAATGATTTCCTTGTATATCTCAATAATTTATAAACGTAGGCTGGGAGAAATAAGGTAACATTACAGGAAGAGAGAAATAAGCTGCTCCAAACTGCGAGAAGAAGAACACGAATGAGAAAGACAGACAAAGATAAACAACAAGATAAAGAAAGAGAGATAAAGGCACAGAAAGGGACACAGGGATAAGAGAATGAGCACCTGACTCAAAATGACAGCACTCCCACATAACACCCTAGAGCTGGCTGAACCTGTAGTGTGTGTGTGTGTGTGTGTTTGTGTGTGTGTGTGTGTGTGTGTGTGTGTATGTGTGTGTGTGTGTGTGTATGTCTGTCTCTGTGTGTAATTTTTCTGTTTGAACTTTGAATTTGTAAATATAATTCAACAGGTGACATGACATAAATATATTAGCCTCTTGAGACCCAAATGTCGTCATATGAGGACATGACTTTTTCTCCCAACCTCATTGTCTATATAGATGTATGTATCTATTTATAATTATTTTGCCAAACATCTTCCTGGTTGAAGACATTGATTAAATTTATAGTTATCAGCTATGAATAAAGGGAAACAGTCAGTAGAAATTGCAATGTACACAACAGTAGAGTCTGGGTCTCAGAAGGTTAAGGTATGGATGTTATATATTGTTGACAGCTGATGATGTCAGATAATATCATGGAATCTACATTATAAGTCAACTGCTTTGGGACTGCACCCCTTTCAGTTAATCTCCTGAAACAAGTGCAGGATCGCAGATTTTAACCATCCACATTGTAATTATAGTACATGCACATGAACAATTGTTCTATGGGATGTTTTAATATAATAATTACAATTCTTTAATGATAATAATAATAATAATAATACTTACTATTTGAAACGTTTAATTAATCTTGATTCAATTTTGAGCAAATATTCTTTCACTACTTCAGTATTTATAGCTTCTTGCAGCTGCAGGATGTTAATTTGTTAACAGGTATGCTATCCTTCTGAGACCAGGACTCTACAGTACATCTTTCTCTTTATTAGCATGTGATAACTATGAACTTAATCATCATCTTTAAACAAGAAGACGTTTGGCAAATGAATGATACCTAATGGTCCTCATATGGACCGTAGAAGAATATATAGTAGTTATATAGTTATATAGCTATACAGGTAGTCCGCGGTTTATGAACATTTGAGTTAATTTCCGCAGATACGAACGGACCATGGTTAGCATCTAACATCCGTAGATGCAAACAAATTGTGAAAGTATCTCATTATAAATTATTATTAATCGCAGAAGTAGCGTATATTGTGCAAAAATAGACATTGCAGTGCACCAGATACCAAGATTTACAATTATATACAATATTTTCAATGTGTGAGTGAATTTAAAGTCTGGTATGCTGTATGTGTGTGAATATGGGGGTGCGGATTCCCCTCGCAAAGTTTGTGTGTGTATGTGTGTGTGTGTGTGTGTGTGTGTGTGTGAAAGTTGTCCTACACAACATAACCCCCCTTCTCCCTCCTAACCCCCCTTCTCCTGTCAAGGGTGATTCTTTTAAAAAGTAAAGTGCACGTTAATTAGTTTTGTTTTTACTTCATATTTTGCATTAATAATTTTTAGGTTAATATTTTTGGGTTGTGGAACAAATCATTGGATTCATTAGTTTCCATTGTATCTTATGGGGAAATTCGCTCTGAGACAAAATGCCATCCGGGATTCCCACTGTGATTTAAGTGTGCAGAGACAACATTTCACTGTGAGATTAATTTCCAGTCACAGTTTTTGGCCACATGATGGGAAAGGAGACATATTTAGTCAAGTGGATTGGTATGCTTTATATTGTATATTTGCATTAAGGGCGTATAGGACTCACTTTATGTGACTTACAAACAAATCCAACTTATGAACGTGCTCCTGGAATGGACCTCATTCGTAAGTAGGGGACAAACTTTATAGTATTTGGGAGAAAATGTCATGTCCTCATACAAGGGCTGAAGGGCAACTGTTTGTTGACACCTCTTAGTTCTTAGGTAAATGGCAATACCACAGCATACAAACATATCCTATACGATGTGCAATTCCAACATTGTGGCAACAGTCTGGGGAAGACCCACATATGGGTGCATATAGATAGTCAGGTGTTTACAAACATTTTGCTACATAGTGTAAGAATTTATATTCAATGGAGGTTTAAGATGTCTGATTAATAATGAAACAAGTGTGGAGCAGAGAAAGAAATGGATGGTAATAAATAATATTATTAAGAAGAAGAAGAAGAAGAAGAAGAAGAATTACCCATATGGATTATTGAATGCAATGGCATAAACAACATTTCTGTGCCCCTCCAGTGTGTGCAGTTCCTCTCCAGACACAGTGTCCCATATTTTACATGTCCTGTCATAGCTCCCGGTTATGAAACTGCAGAAACGATGGGGGGAAAAAAAAGATGAAAAAAGGAGTGAGTGAGTGAGTGAGTGACTGAGAGGAACATGAGAGGCTGAGATAAACTCACCTCGACCCTGATTTATTGAAGGCGACATTGGTAAGAGGCAGGATGTGAGCCCGAAGTGCCTAGAGAGAGGGGGAGAGAATAAAAAAAGAGAGAGAAAAGGAGTGAGAGGGAGGGAATGATGGATGGAGAGAGGGTGTTGTGAAGTGGTGCACTTAAATGCATTAATTCCTTTCCAATCTATAATCCTGACTGAGTGATTTTCATACATCAGTAATTTTCAGTCTGTAAACCATGGCGTCCCAGTGGGTGGTCCTGGTATTGCATCCAGTGGAGGTGGCAAGAATGTTATGCTTTCAGCGTGCGGGGACAGCTGTGGCAACCGAAATAAAAAGCGCGATTATGTGGATGTGTGGATTTGTCTTGCTGCTTCACATGTTAATGTACTCAGCAGTGACATTAGATAAAAATGATCGTTTTTCAAGAATGCAGAGCACGTTTTTCATCTGTAACCCTTTATTGGCTTTTTTTCTGATTGTACTTTCATACAGTATATGCTGTGCTGAGAAATCCATTTGAATCAAACCTTGGTGCATTTTCTCTTCTTGGTGCAGTTCATCTGGGCACATAACAACACTGCAATTTCACTTGGGTGCGTACTTAAACCTTAGCCTAAATTGTCTGGGATCTAAAAATATACAGGGCCAAAATGTGCCTCTCAAGCTTTGAAAATGCTGCTGTCTATTCATCACCTTGTGAAGCAAATATCATAAGAGTAAAGAGAAGCTCCTTTAGTGGCAGAAGACTCTGTTGAACAGTCCCAGGGAAGAGAAGAGAATGCCTTTATTGCACCGGGACGCAGATTTAATGAGCAGGCAAAAGGTATGGGTCAAATAAAAGAGCTAGGAAGAGGAATATAACCATACATAGATAGAAGGAGTCGAGAACAGACCCTGATGTGACTGTGTTTCATTTTCTGAACTTTCAGAGACACTTACAGACATTTTCAGACAGGTGACTACTGTACATGGTGTTCACAATATAATCTGAAACTTTTCCAGATTATACAGACTGAAATTTGCTTCTGTGCAACCCATATGCTCTGTAGAAAGATTATGTAATCCTGTCCTTCAATCGACAATGTTAGTGTTGTCAGAAAGGTAGGGTATTGGCACTATTTATAAGTACCTGTAGTAAAATAATGTTATGTTAAGTGACACCTCCCACTGTGTCCTCTGTATGATATTCCCAGCTGAGTTGAACTAAACACACCGATGTAAAGTTTTTGAGACCTTTCTGTATGGATTTGTTAAATAACATTTTAAATACCTTCAGGACATTTTGTTATAAAATAATAATGCCACTTCTTTTCTGGTGCAGGTGGCTCCACAGAGGCAAATGTGAAAGCAGCTACTACATTACAAAGATATGTGGCTAGACACGCTGCTGCGAAATACAATCAATTCAACTCGCTTCATTACCCAGCATCCCTTCAATAGACACTGTGCTGTGTGGTCATGTTTTCAATGACATACAAGTTTTCAGTTAGACTTATATAAACATGTGTCCTCTATTACTAATTCTGGTGGTAAAATTTTAGCTGATTGTGTCACATATTATTTATTTAAAATGCATTTGTATTTTAATTGCAATCACTTGATTGCAAAACATCAAATTCATACAGAGAGCAAAAAACGAATTTGTATGTAAAAAAAAGTACAGAAGGTCAGTGGTGATTATTTACAGCATGACAAGGCATGAAATGCAGACACGTATACAGAGCATGTTTGTTTCTCTGATGTGCTGCTGTCAACTGTCTCATTAAAGTCACCTTCTTTTACAACTACAGGTTGTAATATAGGGAGCATACACAAAAACAAGGGCTAACAATGAACCATAATACAAACATTGCAGTCTTACCGGACATTGTGTTAACAGAAAAATATAGGCTCATATTTTAGACATCAGTCCATCTATTTAGGAATTTCTCCATGGAGGCCAATGGTATTTGACCATTGTATTTATTCCCATTTTACAACCATGGTAGGCCCTACAGTCAACATTCACACACACACTCACACACTACAGGCAATTTGGGAACACCAGTTAATCTAATCTGCACGCTTTGGACTGTGGGAGGAAATCGGAGTACCCGGAGGAAATCCACCAAGCATGCGGAGAACTCCATGCACACAGACCCAGAGGTGGGAATCGATCGCAGTCTCTGGAGGTGGAGGTGTGCTAACCACTAAACCACTGTGCCGCCGTATTTAGACACAATATAATAAAATTGCTCATTCTAAAACATAATATTATTTCAAATAATATTACTAGCAAATTTGGCAGATATTTAGTGATAAAAATTTAAGGGTACCTAAATTATCTACGCCTTGCTTCGTTATAGGTATTGACCAGAGATGCAACCATTCACCTTGCTGCCTGGCATCAGGCTATCGGCCAAAAAGATGATGTTCACTTATGCCTGAAGCCAATGTTTAATCTATTATGATTTTGCACTGGCCAACTTCGACAGCAACCTTCCATAACAGCAACAATTATGCATACATGTCTAATTCAATCCAGTTCAATTCAATTCAATTTAAATATAACTTGCTCTGTTTTCAAATAAAAGTGAAAGAAAATGTCACACGTGTACTGAGCTGTAGTGCTATTTGTACTGGATTCACTTCTTACGCATATGTTCACACGCATGGTTTCAAGGGCTATGTTCCTATGATTGCAGGTTTCCATACATACAGTAAGTTAACCAAAAATGACCATATAATCAGATGTTGAAAATCTTATGTGGCACTGAGTCAAATAGCTAGCTTAGTATAGTATTATGTTATATCATAGATATAAAAGGGTGTTTAGCTGCCTTTTATTGTCTTTTTATATTAGTTAACAACCCAGCTAAACTCACTGTAAGGCTGAAACTCTATCAGCAACTTTTAAGCTGCAGTATTTTCTTGCAGGATACCCAGTTAATTTTATATTAAAATCTTAAATCTTAATATAACTTAGACCATTCCATTTGTTTTTACTGGTGTTCCTGCATGATATATATGCTTTACTGATTTATTTGATCTTCGAGCACTTACAAGAATGTTCATGAATTTAAACTTGATTAAGCAAACATTTTTTCTCGTAACCTAAAGAAAAAATTATGGCACGTCATTCCATTGCGCTTCAGCGGCACTATACCTATGGCTCGTATGGGAGCTTTTCTACTGTGTTGAGGAAAGATCAGTGATATGCACTTTGTAAGATTGTCCAATGACATTTTTCACAAAAGGAACCTGTCATGTAAAAGATTATATTAAAGGTTGCTTCATGTTTGAATTTGTGTTCATTATAGTGTGATGAAGGTCTGAGACAGTTCAGTTATTTTTTTAGATTGAAGATATCTGTTTTCCTGCCACAAAATAAAAGGAATAAAGGACAGCTAACCTTCCTAGTTATTATTTTAAAACTGGTATTTAACAGTTCAACAAATCTTAGCTGCTATAAATGCAATGGTTTATGTTAATAAATGTGCTGACCCAAAGAATATAATAAAAGGATATTGATGATGTTACATGGCAGAGTTTGTGGTTAGCTAATGAAGTTTTTTTACACTGACTTTTTTTGTTTTTGAGGGGTGTTCAAGTCAAACCAGGACTTTTGATTCTGCAGACTAACGCAGTTTTGAGAGTAAAAACTACCTTTATTTCTCTACATAATCCTCTGCTAAGGTTTTTTCAGTATGCATCATGTCTGAAATGCTGGCCTTCTAGGAACTCCTTTAATGAACCAAACATTTGGAAATGGCTTGGAGTGAGGTCAGGACTGTACTAGGGTTGTGGCAATAACTCCTAACCGAGTTCGAGAAATTGTGTGTATTGTGAGATTGTGTGTACAGTTCCCACTGACAGATGTGTCTTTTCTGCAAGTTCACAACAAGTTACCCATTGATTTTTCAAGGCTAAGGTGTTCCACTTGCTGAATGTTCACAGGAACGAATGCAGTGGGCTCTGAGCCACCTCGGCTGGAATCATCATTCATGCACGTACCAACTTATTTAAAACATTTGCACCATTCAAATGTTTTACTGCAAATAAGAGCCTCATCACTGTGCTGTGCTTAAAGTCTGTAAATATCAATCATTTTTACAACCTCATAAAAGAGAAATTGAATCACAAGTCCCGGTATCATTTGAACGACCCTCGAAATTGATCCTGTGCTGCCATCTAGTGGTTGTTATAAACACAATTAACCGGAACCGATCATTTTTATGAACAGGCATACTAAACTACCTCCTGTGTTTAACCTTTTGTTAAGAAATATACATATATAAAATGACAAAATTATAACTCATGCATGATCTTTAAACATTCTTTTTAAGCTGGTTACAGTAAGTATACAAATGCGTGTGTGTGTGTGTGTGTGTGTGTGTGTGTGTGTGTGTGTGCGTGCGTGCGTGCGTGTGTGTGTGTGTAGGTGTGTGTACAGATGTGCTGTATTTGCGTACCTTAAACAGGTAAAAGTTTCGCTCATCTGGTTGGCTGAGTTTGTCCTGTAATCGTTTAATCAACACTTTCACCTGGTCGGTACGTGAGTCGGTGATTAATGGCTCGATTCTTCTGATTTCGGATAACAACTCATTCACGTTGGTGCTGAAATGAGAGTCAATTGTGTGAATTGCTCTCTAAGAACTCTTAGCTTACATGTGCAAAATTAAACAAACTCCAATATTATACCAGCAATACATCACATAATAACAACACTATACAATAATAACAAACAAATGGGTCTTTTTTTTAACAGACCCCAATATAGGCCTTTTCCAAATGCTTGAGATGTTGCTTTGGGGTAATAAAAGTACATAATTTAATGTAAAAACATTTAAAATAAAATATAGTGACTCAAAATGTGCCTTACCACGATTATCAGCAATCGATATATTAATGTAGATTAGATTAATCCAATTATTTGGGCAAGGGATGCTTAAACAGCATGTATGGGTATGATGATCAAGTCAAGATTTTCATCTAGCTCTAGCATCTGCTGTATATAGTTTAATCGATGTGAAGGGCTTTTTATGCTCCTCTAGTTCTAAAAATTTTGTAGTAGTAGCTGTCTCAGTTTTAGCTCATGACATTATATTCAATTCAATAAAATGTTACTTATATAGCGCTTTTAACAATGGCCATTGTCACAAAGCAGCTTTACAGAATCAAAAGATAATTAGGAAAATTTGTATGAAATATATAAGAAAATTTATCATTCTGAATTACTGTATATCAATCAGTCATGTTGGTTTGCTAGTCACAATATGTACAATGATATTCCATACTTTCTAGAGTCTACTAAAACTGTTATTTAGGCTTAAGTAGTATCTAGCTAGTTAACAAGCTGTGTTCAGGCATCATTAATTGTTCAAACAGTATACAGCAGAATAAGACATATTTTGACTACAAAACTGTCAACACTGTCAATGTTGTAAACCTCACTCACTCACCCACTCATCATCTATACTGCTTAATCCTGTATTCAGGGTCACGGGGGCCTGGAGCCTATCCCAGGAGACTTGGGGCACATGGCAGGGTACACCCTGGACAGGGTGCCAATCCATCTCAGGGCACAGACACAATTTGGGCATGCCAATTAGCCTAACCTGCATGTCTTTGGACTGTGGGAGGAAACCGGAGTACCCGGAGGAAACCCACCAAGCACGGGGAGAACATGCAAACTCCATGAGACTACACAGAGACGGGAATCGAGCCTGGCCGGGGATCGAACCCGGACCCTGGCGGTGCAAGGCGACAGTGCTAACCACTACACCACCGTGCCGCCTTGTTGTAAACCTTCAGTACCAAATAAAAAAAATAATTTATTCATTTCTCAGGGTTGTAGTCTCAGTAAAAGCTTCAGGTGCATACTACGAGACACCCTCATGTAATTTCTATCTGATCATCAGTCCATCCCAAATTGTCATGCAATACCGGTGTTTTCAAAAGCATCAAATAACTCCTAAAAACCGCATCTATTGTAAGGAAAACACTGGTGGAGATATCAAGGTCAACTAGTCGTAGAAAAAGTTACGACACCATTCATGGAGAAATATCTCAAAATGCTAATTTTGGCTTTTTTTCTATTCACTTGCAAAAAAATAGACGGTGTTAAGTATTGTACTGCAACCAGACACTAGAGGGACTCAGAGGTACAGTATAATGCTTTCAATTTTGCCAGCATTATATTTTATACTGTACATAATGTCTCAAACTTATTTCTAAGTAGTCATTTTCTACCTTAAAAAAAAAAAAAAAAAAAAATATATATATATATATATATATATATATATATATATAATATATATATATATATATATATATATATATATATATATATATATATATAGTTAAGAACTGTACAAGAACTGTATAAGAACAATCCAAGTAAGAAATTTCTAATGTTTTCACCTCATGCACAGTGTATCATGTAAGTCAGTGGATTTAAAGGTTATAAGGGTTTTAACACAAAAATGTTCATTGGGGCACTGTGAACATTGTCAACATATGTGGTACAAATTTGAGGAGGAGCAAAAATCCTGATTCCAAAGCATAGTGCCAATTTAAATATCTTGAAAGAATAGAAAATATTCTAAACATCTTGATTCTAACTCATTTTGATTACAAGACATATAACCATTATTTAGGTTTCTTTAGATGAAATAATTACAATACAATATTATTTATTGTATTATTTATTAATTACATACAATATTTCACCCTTATAATACCAAGGAATGGGTACAGATAGCTTACAAGAATGGATACAAATGGCATCTACCCATCTAGTCAAATTCAGCCCTATTCAGAATATTCTTGCAAGACTGAGGTCTGTACTAAATTTGGGGGACTTTGTTCTCTTCTGTTGAATATTGAGACATTGGCCTAAACAACACACTTTGAATAGGTTTGAATAACTGTAAAGTAGACGTTGATATAGAAATGGCAATGCATTTAACACTCACGTTGGTGTTAAGTGTAGCAGGTCAATGCATCTGCTTTTCTCCTGTCCTCCTGCCACGTAGTCCAGAATTATACCTGCACAACAACAAATGTAACCTGGAATTAGGGGATGTAGTCCTCTTAACAGTTTTCCATCCACCTCAGAATATGTTCAAGTATTTTTTTCCAAAAAAATGTGACATTAAAGCTCATGTAAATATAATATTGTGATAGTGTAAGGGTTCAAGCTATTTGGTGAGGAGAAACTGTCTTGCGTCAGTATAATTACAATGGAAAACAATGGAAATGATTTACAAAAATTATTTTAAAGCTGACGTATGATTTACATTTCACTGTCATGGTATAAGGTAGCAGAACAATTACTCTGAAATCCTGAAAACACATTAGGGGAAATTTCATTTTAAGATTTCCATTTAATATGATTTCTCTTATTTGTTATTGCAGGAGTGAACTTAACACTCAACAGTGATGGTAGCGAGTTTTCCCCATTTAGTGGCATTAGGGTTGCAGGTTTCTAGTGAAATTAATCACAGAATGTGTGGGCTTGTAAACAGTTTCCACATGCATTAATAAATAATAATAACAATAATAATAATAATAATAATAATAATAATAATAATGCATTCTTAGAAATACCAATAACACCAACATAATAAATAACTTCATCAAATGTATCTGAAAACTGAGGTTTTAGCAATATTTAACAGTTTTTAATGTATCATAATATCAAACAATTATGCCTAAATTTTTAATTCTTAAGACCTGTTTCTGCACGATAACACCTGTTTATGTTGTCTATGATTGTGCTTAATAATGCGTGAGTTTTTGTTTAGTACGATTAGTTAATAGTACCTTAAGTTAATGACTACCTAGGGGAATATCGTAAGTCCTCACAGTAACCTTAATTAACGTTCTCGTAGAAAAGCTGACCTGCTCTCCATAGAGAAAGTGTTTTATTCAGCTTTAATTTGTGTTTAAAACACAGGCTAGTTTACATAGCACGAAAATCTATATATATTTTACGAAACCAGACAATATTAATCTGTAAACTTTTTTTGTGTTACCTGGAGGATAGTAGCGAATGTGGAGCCGCTTCAGCCTCATTTCTGCTCGAGTACAACAGACCGCTGCCACGGCAACCACGACTACCGTTCCTGTTGTTCGACGTGCGCATGCGTTAAAATTAGGCGCTTTTTGTTTCCGAATGGCGAGTTGATGTATTACATAGTTGCTTGTGTTGTAAAAGTCTAGAAAATTGCCATTATTCCCTTCATACTCTACTTTAGTGACCTGAATTTGCACAAACTTGCACATTTACAAAAGGTCCTGAAAAAAAAACATACATTGTGATATACGTACATGCATTTATACTAATGTTGAAAAAATTATAAAATATTAAGTATAAAGTAAGTACATTTTGGTGGTCGTTTTCTTTTAGATTATCAGTGCAATATAAATTATTGTTGCATTCTACTAGATTCTACTAGATTTTTAAACCCCCCACCCCCCCTCTCTCTCTCTCTCGGTGGCACTCATTAAGTGTAATCTTACATGTCAGAGAATGTTTCTTTACAGGTTTATCATTTAAATGGCATTGTCTGTATTTTAAAGCAACACCTGAGACTTGAGGTGACCTGTAGGGACCAGGTGCTTCCTGTCTGCAGTGATGGGATTCATTCATGCCTGGCCAGGATGGAACGAAATATTTGGGTGGGAAAATTGTTAAAATCTAGTAATTAATATAACATGAGCGGGGAAAAAAGTCAGTTTGGATTTAAATAAGCAAATACTTTAAAATGGTGACACGGTAGCTTAGTGGTTAGCACTGTTGACTTGCACCTCCAGGGACCGGGTTTGATTTCTTTCTGTGTGCATGGATTTTGCATGTTCTCCCACCATGATTGGTGGGTTTCCTCCAGGTACCCAGGTTTCCTCCCAGTCAGATGCAGATTAGTCTAATTGGTGTTGTCAAAATTACCCGTAGTGAGTGTGTGTTTGAGCCCTGCATTGGATTCACACCCCACCCAATCTCCCCGTACATGTTGGGTGTACCCCGCCCCATGCCCTAAGTCTCCTGGGATACGTTCCCTCCGCTAACCTTTATACAGGAAAAGCGGTACGTAAAAGCCTTCAATTGAATAATCTGTAGGGATTAATGTTTTTCCGCTGGCAACAATCCTTTAAACCCTAGTGAGTAGCTTTTATTAAACGACCATATTGGTTTATTGGCCTGCATCAAGCAAAGATTTTAACTTCTTGGAAGTGGTTTAAGAACTTTCCAATGCATTATTAAAAATTGGAATTATAGTGCTGAATCGTCAACTTCACACATTTTTATATATGAATTATGATTTAGATATTAAAATGTATGAAGTTGGAGAAGTCACCATAAATAATATGGTGAGAAAAAAATATGAATGAATGTGATTGAGATAACTTAAATGCTTGTTGGAGTTTTATGGTAAATAATTAACGAGAGTAGTCAGATATATGTTTACAGAGTTGTGTGGCCCTAAGTAAACCACTTGTTAGCAAGAAGTCAGAAATATACCTTCATTCATTTTGCTAGGGAGCAAAAAATGGATTTCAGAGTAGTGGAAAAAGTTTGTGTGGTCTTATGAGTCCAAATTGATCCTCTTCCAGAGGAATGGGTATTTCAGGGTAAGCGGTGAAGCTCATGAAGTGATGCATCCATCATGCATAGTAAAACTGAAGGCAGTCAATTAATTCTTGAGGTATGTGACTTTTTTTTAAATATTTTTTTTTACCAGTATATAGTCTCCTATTATGTTTTCATTATACAATCCTTGGTAGCAGCATTTAAAGTCCAGGATGACGAAATAAGCCTTGTAGCCCACAAAAATTTTAGTAGGTGCTGACGCAGAGTACTTTTTGCACTAATTCTTATATTTGGAACTGCATTTGCATTTGAATTAGAAATTGACTGCCTTGTGTAGCTGCAATTCTTTTTCCTGATAAACATCTCCCTCAAGCTACACTATACAGCCTATGCACACTTGACCATCATACCCATATGTGATTCCCCAAACTCTTATCAAAATGGCTTTGGAATAAACTGGAACACAGACTGCACACTAGGACTCTTCATCCAACATCAGTACCTGAACTCAGTCAAGGGAATGTGCCAATCTCTGCAGTCATGCCTTAATATCTATTGAAAAGCTTTCCTAGAAGGATGCCACTTATTATCACAGCAAAGGGGGACTAAATCTGGAACTGGATGTTTGACAAACACATGGGTGAGATGTCAGATGTCCACATACTTTTTGCTGCATATAATATAATATATATTCATCATATTTGAATATTAAAGAAAGAGAACTCTCAACTTTAATACTGAAACCTAAATGGACCATGATATTCTGCCTGTTTGTGATGTTAGTGGAAAAAATTGTTCTTACTAGTGGAACATGATAAATTGTACTCCAGGAAATTGTATACTTCCTGCTCCAAGGTAACTAATTTGTAATACAAAAATGTCATGTAGTTTCATGTGTAAAACATACAGTTTTATGCCTTTAATAAAGTCCCATTCAACACAAACTGGTACTTTATGTTACTTTTCTTGTCTTTTGTATAGTACTTAGATAGTTTTGTTAATTTATGATGTCAATTTGGTTTATTTTAGCTAGTCGGCTAATTAGGCAACTTAGTTAGCTAATTAGTTCTGATAATTTATGTTGCATATATGTAGGATCTTGGATCTGGAGGAATGCTGTTTATGGTTGAAATGGCATTAAAAGTGTCATTGACTTATAATAATGCCTTTATTTGTCACATATACATTACAGCACAGTGAAATTCCTTCTTCGCATATCCCAGTGTAACTGGGGTCAGAGCGCAGGGTCAGCCATGGTACAGCGCCCCTGGAGCAGATAGCTTTAAGGGCCTTGCTCAAGGGCCCAACAATGTCAACCTGGCTGAGCTGGGAATCAAACTGCCGATCTCCCGATCAGTAACTCAGTGCCTTAGCCCTCTGAGCCACCACTTGACTTCATTTGAATAATGATTTCATACTATTGAGTCACACAGAATACACTTTATCAGCTCTGTTTCCAGGCTTCTGTAATGATTTTAATTACTTGCTGTAATTGCTTATATCCAAAAATGTATTGTTTGGTACTGCTGCATATGAAACACAGATCATACCCATTGATGATCCAGTAAATAAAGATTTAATTCTTAAGCATGAGAGAGCATTCTATTTCTCCAGATCAAGACATGGTGAGCAGAATTTTATTCTGCTTTTATAGCTTAAAGATGGTAAAGAAGACATTCAATAATTTCTCTATAATTTCTTTATAATATACAGGCCTGTATTATAACATGAAAACATCCTTATACTATCTCAGGAACGGTCCATAATGTCCTAAGACCCTAATTTCTCCTCCGGCTCCACTTTTTATTATGTAGACAAAGTAAAAGGGCTTCTGCCAAGTCTTAGAGGGTAAAACAACAGTTTAAAATTACTTACTGTATGTGTAATACATCAATCTGCCATGCCATTATGACCACGCATCCAATATTAAGTAGGTCCCGCCTTTTGCCACCAAAAAAGCGATACATTGTGCATTCCGACACCTTTCTATGGAAACCACCATTAACCTTTCAAACAATTTAAACTACAGCAGCTCCTCTATTGGATTGGGCAATACCTTCACTCCCCATGAGCACCAGTGAGCCACCTATGATCCTGTTGCCAAGTCACTGGTTTTCCTTCCTTTTGGTAGGTCCTGACTGCCGACTGGGAACACCCAACAAATATGCAGTTTTGGAGGTCCTCTGACCAATCACAACACCCATCATAATGGCCCTTGGCACAGTAGTTACAGTTACAATATATCATTACAGTGAATCCTGGAAATGGGTGGGGCATATTAGGAAGCAAGTGAACATTTTGTCCCTGAAGCTGATATTGGAAGCAGAAAGAAATGGGGAAGCATAAGGAAATGAGCGACAATTGCCAAATTGTGATGGCTTAGATGACTGGGTAAAAGCAACTCCAAAACTGCAGGTCATAGCAAAACTACTCTAATCTACCACAACGAAAAAGAACTGCGACCTTGTGCCATTATTTGGCATTTCTGTGTAGCCACGGTATTAAACTTCTGACTTAAAGTATATTAGAAAGTTATTGTTAGTTTTTCGGCTACTCCCGTCATGGGACCATCAATCCTCACACCAACTTGGCACAGATTTTACGTGCCTGACGCAATCCTCCCATTTTATCCAGGCTTGGGGCCAGCACTGCATTCAGTGGCTGGGTAGTATATTAGAAATGATTAGACTTAACTAACTAACTAACTAACTAACTAAATTAATTAATTAATTAATTAATTAATTAATTAATAGGAAAAAAAAGGCCAATAAAAGGCACATACTCCAAGATTTTATTAACTGCCTTTATCTTTGATTTCGGTGCACAGTGTTAAAGTGAGTTCATGTGTTAAAATGAAATCTGGTGAAATGAACCACACTTTCACAACTTGAATCCTAGAATGTGCCTGTTCCATTAGGAAAGAAAAAAGTCCATCGATGTGATGACCTGGTCGTTCAGTACATTAAGGTAATCAGTTGGGTAATTAATTTTATTCCCCCCCATAATGTTGCTGAGACTTGACCTGACCTCTTCTAGACTAGATTTATTGAAAGTGGTCCTAATCTTAATAAGAAATTACACAGAGCTTTCAAGCCAAACTGTAACTTTTTATAGTGCAGAATAACAGAACACAGTTATAAGAGTAAAATAAAATATATTTATTTCTCTATATAATCCCCTGCTACACTAACTCACGTATCCTAGTGTTTCACAAGTCCTTGGATACCATGAAGGAAGAAAGTATGACAGAGCCATGATCAGTTTGCCTGCTTCACATCTGAAATGATGACATCCAAGGAACTCCTTTACCTAAACATGTGAAAATGGCTTGGAGCAAGGTCAGGACTGTAAAGTGTAAGGTGGTGTTGGTGAATGATTGTGCGTACATTTCCAACAGACAGATTCGGCTCTTACACAAGTCTCTTCTGTCAATTTTCAAGGGTCAGACATTTCTATTGTTGTTCCAATGTTCACACTGCAGAATGACTGCAGTGGGCTCTGAGCCACCTTGGCTGGGATTGTCTTTCACGGATGTACAGCCGTCTTCAAAAAACATTTGTAAATCCTCCTATAAAATGTTCAAATGTTTTACTGCGGCTAAGAGTCTCATCGCCGTACTGTGTTTGAAGTCTTCTGTAATTGTGAATTGGTTTTAGACCATTCATATATATACTGTATATATATATATATATATATATATATATATATATACTGTATATATATATATATATATATACTGTATATATATATATATATATATATATATATATATATATATATATATATATATATATATATATATACATACACACATATACATATATACTGTACAGATGCTTGTTGAATACGTGAGTTGAGCTGGTGTGTGGTGTGTCTGACTTGAGCTGCGCTTGTGAAATGACCCTAGTGACCTATCACGATCACCAGTGTTTCACCGTTTATGATCACCATTGGCCCCCAATTATAAATAATCCTTAGTCCTGATCACTAATCAATGAGACGTTCACACCTCTTTCTTCCCAAATGTTTAAACGCGGATCGGGAGCTTCACCTCCAGCACAACCACACTGAGTACTGGGGCCCCCCAGGGCTGCGTGCTCAGTCCCCTGCTGTTCACAATGCTGACTCATGATTGTGTAGCGACACATAGCTCCAATCATATCATCAAGTTCACTGATGACATGACCGTGGTGGGTCTCATCAGCAAGAACGACGAGTCAGCGTACAGAGAGGAAGTGCAGAGGCTAATGGACTGGTGTAAAGACAACAACCTGGCTCTGAACGTCGAAAAGACAAATGAGATGGCTGTTGACTTCAGGAGGACTCGGGGCGATCACTCTCTGCTCAGCATCGACGGCTCTTCTGTGGAGATCGTCAAGAGCACAAAATTCCTGGGCGTCCACCTGGAGGAGAACCTCTGCTGGTCCCTCAACACCAGCTCTCTGCATAAGAAAGCCCAACAACGTCTTTTCTTCCTGAGAAGGCTGAGAAAGACACAGCTTCCACCACCGATCCTCACCACCTTCTATTGAGACCATCCTGAGCAGCTGCATCACTGTCTGGTTTGGGAATTGTACCATGTCAGACTGCCAGACCGTACAGCGGATAGTGAGGACAGCTGAGAAGATCATCGGGGTCTCTCTCCCTTCTATCGAAGACATTTACACCACACGCTGCATCCGCAAAGCCACCAGCATTGTGGCTGACTGGACACATCCATCACACTCACTCTTCACCCTCCTGCCATCTGGAAAAAGGTACCGAAGCATTCGGGCACTCACATCCAGACTGAGAAACAGTTTTTACCCGCAAGCCATTCGTCTCCTTAACACAAAGAGATTGGACTGATAAACACACACACACACACACACACACACACACACACACACACACACACACACACAAATCACTCAGACGAACTAAATAACATCTGGACTGAACTGATAAACACACATGCACAATCACACTGATGTACATCCATCTCAATCTGCTCATACCTACCTACCTGTGCTGCTCCTCGCAATTTTTTTGCACAATATTTATTTGACTGCTTTTTGCACACAATATTCTTGTCAAAATGTAAACTGTTTACTGCTGCTCTTCCCACTACCTCAATTCATACTTCATCAAAAAAGTACTGTTATGTGTTACATTGTTGTGTCTGTCATGTACCTTTGTTTGCACTATTTGCACGTGCACTTTGTCTATTGTGTATTTTTGTATAGATATTTGATAGTTCTTCTTTTAGATTAACTTAAAAATGTAAAAATGTGTGTTGCAAATTTATGTTGTTGCATGTATGTAGCTCCCTGGTCCTGGAGGAACGTTGTTTCACTGTGTACTAACTGTATATGGTTGGAATGACAATAAAAGCCTACTTGACTTGAAACGCATCTTGGGTAATTTTATGAGTAATAAAAGCAAATTATTACATTTAAATTCGAGTTTGTTTTCCAACCCCTAACTACCCCTCCTTTTTGTGGTGAGAGCTATATAGTTAATATAGAGTAATAATACAAACATATATTAAAGAAAGAAAAAATATATACATTCGATTTTTTTTTCTTCACATTTACTCAGTGATGGTGTAGTAACTTAATAAGTGCTGTTTATGTGTTAACGTTTATTCTGGGTTTTTTTTTTTTTTTTTAGTAATACGTGTCCAGTTTGGATTTTGTTTACTTACAATAAATAAATCTTAAAGTTTTGAGTTCCAGGAAGCTGCAACGGAATTTGCGTCACCAACCGAAAGTGCCGTGGTGTTCCCTGGGAAATGTAGTAGCCCGTGCAACCCATGTCCCTATAAAAGTCTTACAAAAATGACAGCAAAAGTGCAAGCTGCTTTGTTTATCAAGCGAGATTCCGGATATACCTTATTAAATATTCATAACAAACGCCGGTATATATTTTAAGACGTAACATTAGGTCATGTAAACATACAGAAGGAAACATTTTTTCCTATACCCGAGCTGTTCTATTGACAGTTCTAAATTTAGTTTATAGATCGAATAATATATACATTAATACTGTTAATGTGTTAATACGTAATACGTAAAATATGCTAATGTTTGTACAGCCGGATTTGTTTGTAGACGTCGCTCTTGTTAAGTCCTTTAGAAAAGCGGGATAAAAAACAAAAAAAACAAGTACAACTACATCTCCCATGCTGCACCACGACAGAGTTGTGTAACTTTCCAGCTTGTTCCAGGCGAAAACTCTCGCGGCCGTTGCTAGTTAGCTAGCCACATCGGCTAAAATAAAAACATCGATCTGGTTTCGCTTTGGGTGATTAGAAAAAGTTTATTTTTTGTATAAAAGCGTAGAGTTTTATCACTTGGATATAACGAGGTGAAAAACAGAAGAAGAGAAAAGAGACAAAAGAAAATCGGGGGCGGATCAGAAATCAAACATGTCCTCCTCTTCCTCCTCGCAGGCATCTTCCAGGCGGCAGTGGTGTTATCTATGCGACTTGCCCAAAATGCCCTGGGCCATGATCTGGGATTTTAGCGAAGCTGTGTGTCGCGGGTGTGTGAATTATGAAGGTGCAGACAGGATAGAAATGCTGATAGACACGGCGCGGCAGCTGAAACGCACGCATGTGATGCAGGACGGAAGGTCTCCGGGTCCACAGCCGGGTAGTAAACACGGCCCTGGGGCGAAAGATGGCGCTCTGGACGGGGGCAGAAATACTGCTGAGCGGTATGAAAGGAGCAGAGGAGAGTTTGTCCCTGCTAGACTACCTAATGGACTGCCCAGGCTGGAAGATGGTGTTGTTGCAGAAGTGAGCAGGCAAAGTCCCAACGCGAGGAGAACCATGGTAGCAGGTGTGCCGCCCAATTTGATGGCCCAAGGGATTGTGGGTACGCCGCATGGCCTTTTAATCGGTGCCAGATCCAGCGGTGCACCCCTGGCCATATCTGCGCCAATGCTGAGCGAGCTGGGCAAGAGGCCGGCGGTCGGCGTTGGGGTGTCGTTCATGAACCCGGACTTTGAGAAGGACCTGAAGGAGAAACAGAGGAACGCAGAGGCACTAGCTGAACTTTCCGAAAGCGTCCGAAATCGGGCCGACGATTGGGCCGGACGTCCCAAATCTGTGCGTGACACATTGCTGGCTCTTTCCAGCTGCACGCCATTCAACGTGCGCTTTAAGAAAGACCACAGCCTTTTTGGGAGGGTGTTTGCATTCGATGCCAAGCTTGGTGTGGATTTTGAGCTCAAGGTGTTTGTCGAGTACCCATGTGGCTCAGGCAACGTTTTCTCGAGCCTGTTGGCGTTGGTGAAGCAGATGTTCCAGGATAGCCAAAAAGACTCAGGCAAAGTGATCAGTTCAGGCTTTAAATACGTTGAATACGAGAAGCGGCACGGCGCTGGCGATTGGCGTCTTCTTTCAGAGCTACTCAGTGATGCTGTACGGGCGTTTAAAGAACCACCGACCCCCGATTCACTCCCTCAAGCATATTTGGATGCTGCGTACGCCATGTTACCCACGGCTCTCTGCCATCTCGGACGTCCTGGGCAGGCTCGGATGCGGCGACGAAAGGCTTCTCCAGATCCTGAAGCAGCTGAGAGGATGACATCAGAGGAGCAAATACGCCAGCACTGGTATCCTGGCATAAGCGCACACATTCCGACCAGTTCTTTGGCCAGCACTATGCCTGGCCATCCTCCAAATCTCCAGGAGGTGGTCCCTGTTTCCCATGGCAGTGACCCATCACCTATCACCGCCCTCATGAATGTTGCAGACAATGTTGGTGCCATCAGCCAATCGCCGAAAGACGTGCCAGGAAGCAGTGGTGCTCACACTTCCAGTGCTAGCCCTTCTTCATCTGGGCAAAGGCGACTGGCATCACGTAACGGGGAGAATGGATCTGGAACCGCCACAGTTGCTACGGCAATGCCCCCTGTTGCGGCGACAGACCAAGGATCTGAAATCTCGGGAGCATCTGGAGCTCCACTTTGTTGCACCATTTGCCATGAACGGCTTGAAGATACGCACTTTGTCCAGTGCCCTTCGGTACTTGTGCACAAGTTCTGCTTCCCTTGTACCAGAGAATTCATCCGTAATCAGGGCTCAGGGAGTGAGGTATACTGCCCAAGTGGTGATAAATGCCCACTGGTGGGCTCTAATGTGCCCTGGGCATTCATGCAGGGAGAGATTTCCACCATCTTGGCTGGAGATGTTAAAGTCAAGAAGGAGAGGGACCCTTAAAACTGAAGCAGGTATTGTTAACATATACAGTATGTTAAGTTATAGATTGCAGCGGTATATTACTGCTAAAGATGCATTTACAAATAACCTCAAATGCAAAAAGATAGCACATGCGATAAAGCACATTTAGTAGTTTATTACACTTCTTTGTTATAGACATTTAAAATGAACTTTAGAATCCACTATGCCATTTTAAAATGCATTTTTGTTCTGTTTTAGCACGACTGTGTTGCAGTTCCTGAACCCCAAAGATGATAACAGCACAGCACTGAAGAGACGACTGTTCACTTGCGCATGTCCTCTTCCTCGTCCCTCTGTACACGATGAAGAATCCATCCATTCATCCATGTGTCCTCATCAATGTTGAGGACCATTTCCTTTGACTCTCCATTTTTTTTTTATTACTCTAACTACCACTTTTCCATCTACTATCCTTTACTGTTGCTCTATCCTTTCATCTTTCAACACTTCCATCACCCCCCCTCTCTCTCTTTCTCTACTGTTTTTCTTAATTAATTTCAGTTCAGTTTATTTCAAAATGTTTAGCTTTTTTTTTTCTTTTTTTTTTTATAAAGACACTCATTTTCCTTTTCGCTCTTGTTCCATCACTCTTTTTCCATTCCTCAATTAATGCCTTTTAATGGACAATCAGTTAGATTTGAGTCGCTTTTTTACCCCAACAATATGTAATAGTGCTTTGCTACAGAGCTAAATCAGTTTATTTTGGGTTTTAAAATCCCTTTTTTAAACAATTTTGTTTAGCATTATTGATTCCCAGAAGTTGATTTATCTCGTGTACAACCTGCGACAATTATTTAATCTGAATGTATGTCCTAAAAATACATAAGCAAAAGGTTTATCTAATGAATTCTTTCTTTCAAATATAATTGATCAGCTAAGACTACCTACAGGTCTAACAACTAAATAAACCTCCCCAAAATTCTGTTAATCCACGCTGGAATATAGCCTCAATGGGGCACTATTCTATGACAGGTTTTCTATAAAAATTTCTTGGTTGATTGACTACATTTGGAAAAAGGATTGTCTTTCAATTTGTCTTTCGCCCACCTGTTTATTTAACAGCCACATCAGCACTAAAGTAGGCATGTGCCAATGATTAATATGCATATTGCAATAATTGGACGGTTCTTTTTGTTTGTTTTTTTTATTTACAATATTATAATAACATTATATTCTGTAACTAAGCAACTGCCCTGTCTGCCAAATTTGTCTGTATTATCTGCTATTTAAAAAAAATTGTTGTAGTCTTACATAAGATAAACAACCGTCCTTCCAATAGTATAGGTTTTATTTTAGTTTAATCTATTTAGGTTAACTCTTTTCGAATCTGGTGTTGCAGCCTTGACAGAAAATTTAAAGTATTCATAATAACAACATTGTCAAATATTGCAATATATCATACCACAGTCAATGTTTATTAATAAAGCATTGATAATTGGCACATGCTTACAGTGTTGTGACATTTTGTATTTTGATATAGAATATTACACACACATACACAGAACATCCATAACATTATGACCATTGACAACTGAAAGGTGAAGTGAATATCAATCAATTATCTAGTTACAATGGCACCTGGAAAGGGGTGGAAAATATTAAACATCTTGTCTCTGAAGTTGATGTGTAAAAGCCGTAAAAAGGACAAGTGTAAGGATTTGAGCAATGTTGACAAGAGACCAAACTCTTTCATCACGATTATGCAAAAACGGTTTAAAAATGGTTAACAAACAAGTTTAAGGTGCTGATTTGGCATTGATTGTCCAGTCCGGTACTTGGAATCTCCACCTCACAATGTACAGGACTTAAGGAATCTGCTACTTACGTCTTAGCTACTTACACCACCATCAGAGATCTAGTGGAGTGGTCATAATGTTATGGCTTATTGGTTTGTGTGTGTATATAATTTGATGCATTATGCGTGTATAGTAGAAATATTTATATTTTATACAGTATAGATTGTATGAATATTTGCTGTTAATGGTTATTAGATGTGCAATTTCTATAGATTTGATACCACAACCAAAACCAAAGATAGATGTGCTAAAAATTCTTATATATTAAATGTTGTTACATAAAATGTAGTATATATATATATGTATGGTATATATATATATATATATATATATATATATATATATATACACACACACACACACACACACACAAAACTTTATATATAGAAAACAAGGCAGCATAAAAATTGCTTTTTGTTAAATACCAGCGCATTAGGTGGGGAATAGTTCACGTAATTATATTTAATCACGAACACGAATGTTGTTCTTGTTAAAGTGTTAGGCGATCAGTATATTTTGTATTCTAACACTCTTGAGTTGAAGATATTTTGTTTTTTGTTTTGTTTTTCTACAATTGTCATTACAGACTTGATATATTTCTGTGTATGTTTTTTTTTCTTTCTTTCTTTCTTTTTTATTATTACTCTTTTACTTTTACTGATATGTGTAGTCCTCACGTCTTCAGTTCTGCTTTATGAATATAAAATGTATCTCTGGACAAATGTGTGTGTAAACAGAAGCACTGTTTTTGTTTAATCAGCTCTTGGATTGTATTTAAAATTAAAGATGACCTGCTTTTCACTTACAATATTTCACACACATTCGCTTTGTACAATCACTTAAACTTTTCTTGAGGGGAAATTAAAAAGTGTTTTTTTTTTTTAAATAAAAACATCCCTATTGATATCAGTCTCCTGTTTTTACTATAATAATAAATGGATTTAACACTGCACATTCTTTAAAAGAATTAGGCTTCACCTATATTTGTTCATAGTCTTTAAAAAAAAAGAATTTATTAGATGTAATTACACAACGCACCATTATCCCTTGTGATCATTGTGATAGTTAGGCTAGTACAGTATTTATTGGATGGTTTTGACTAAAAGTAAATAAACAACTTCACTACAATAACAAAAGGTCAGCAATAGATTCCAATGCTTTAGCAATTCTCTGTAAACATTAAAATTAGTTAAATAAGGATGTTTGAAATATATAATACAATTATTTTTAAATGAAATATACAATTAACACACCATGATACTTATTAAATACATTATTTCTTGCTGATAGGCTGTAATTGTGCATAGTCATAAGATTGATCACTAATGAGCAAGCCTCCAAAAATGGGGCTGGTTCTGGTTCTTCCTGGGACATGTGGTTAAATGCTGAATGTTTTGTAGCGTGAGTAGAATTGGTGATGAATGAATACATACAGGCAATAGACAACTAGATTAAAAGAAGGTCTATATCCAGTTGTAGTGTGCTATTCAGTTTCATTAGAGAACCACACACACTAAAGAATTATTACTGTACTGTGAAAAACATTCATCTAGTCTTTTGTGCCAGGAAGACCTGCATCTCAGTTCATCCTGGCAAATATCAGGTATAACACAAGGTCACGTAACTAAACTGTCCTGCCAAGAAAAAAATCGCACACTTAATTTTGTTATGCTATGATTACAGAATACAATCACTGTGGCTTTATCATTGTAACAAGTTCATGTAATATAACAACATTTATTTTTGTCTAGAGTCGCATTCATTTCTATCCAATATATTGGATTTGTGATGGGAGAGTCATACCGATCTGCATAAAGCCTTCTTCAGTACATCCCAAAGATTCTCAATGGGGTTAAGGTCTCAATGGGGTTAAGGTTATCTCTGGTGGCCAATCCATGTGTGAATAAGTTCTGTTTGTATTCAACCATTTTCACAAAAAATCTATCCAGAGACTTTTGTTTCTTCTGCGCTGCACAAAAACAACACCATGTTATTGTTCAAAATACTTCATATAAGATACTTCTTGGCAAAGGCTTGGACGTTACTCCACTTTGCACAAAATAATTTTATCCTGTGCATGAAAATTAAGCTGCGCAACGCACTCATCTCTTTGTTCAGTTACGGGTTGCTCTCTTGAGGACGTGCATATTGAACAATGTTGCAGGTGTTTTTTCTCTGAATTTCTTTTAATCTCATGGGAGCAACAGTGTCTAATGTGCTGGTAAAAACAGTGCTTATGCTATTAGTTAATTTATCTAGATCGTCTGCATTTAGGGGTATAGTAATTTGTTGGGACAGATCCAGCAGATTACTTGTGAATCTGTTTTTGGTGGTCGGATTAATGCTTCTACTAAGTCGATAACATGGGTATGGAGAAGCAACCCCAGGTCATAACACTGGCCCCACAGGCTATACACTTTCATTTGTGTATAATAATAATAATAATAATAATAATAATAATAATAATAATAATAATAATAAATTTTATTTATAAGCGCCTTTCAAACACTCAAGGACACTGTACAAAAGTTACATAAAGGCACACAGAAACAAGACAAAACAAAAAACAAACAAAATGTACTAGCGGCAAAACAAAATTAAATACAGTACCAAGAGAAACTGTGCATGAGAGAGGGCAGGAAGGATTTAAGGTGGGTAAGCAAGATTAAACAGGTAAGATTTGAGTTTGGATTTAAAGAGAGACAGTGAATCAATGTTGCTGATTTCTGGTGGTAAAGAGTTCCAGAGACCGGGGAGCAGAGTAACAGAAAGCCCTTTGTCCCATGGTGGAGAGACGAGCAGAAGGCACAGAAAGATGGAGAGAAGAGGCAGATCTGAGAGAGCGAGAGGGAACATGAATATGAAGAAGATCAGATACGTAAGAAGGGGCAAGATTGTGGAGAGCTTTGAAAGTAAGAAGAAGGATCTTGAAGTCTATACCGTGCTGTACCGGAAGCCAGTGAAGCTGCTGCAAAACTGGTGTGATGTGGTGAAATGAAGAAGTTTTAGTGATGATGCGGGCTGCCGGGTTTTGAACCAGTTGAAGCTTATGAAGAGTTTTATGAGGGAGGCCGAAAAGAAGGGAGTTACAATAATCAATACGGGAGGTTACAAGATTGTGGACAAGTATAGCAGTGGCCTTCTGAGTGAGAGAAGCGCGTAGACCAGGGGTGGCCAAGTTCGGTCCTAGAGAGCCGCAATCCTGAGTTTAGCTCCAACCCTAATCAAACACAGCTGAACAAGCTAATCAAGGTCTTGAGGACTACTAAGGCTACTGGCAGAAGAGTTTTTTTTTCAGGGCTGGAGCTGAACTCTGCAGGATTGCGGCTCTCTAGGACCGAACTTGGCCACCCCTGGCGTAGACGATTGATATTGCGTAGGTGAAAATAAGCAGACCGGGTAATGTTATTAATATGCGATTGAAAGGAAAGTACACTGTCCAGGAGGACACCCAAACTCTTAACCAGAATGGAAGGAGAGACATTAGAATTGTCAGTTGAAACGAAAAAGCTGTTTATTTTAGAGAGAGTAGACTTAGTGCCAATTAAGAGAAATTCAGTTTTCTCACTGTTTAATTTAAGGAAATTGGACGAGAACCAGGATTTAAGTTCATTAAAGCAGTTGAGAAGAGAAGAAGGTGGGAGGATAGCATTAGGTTTGCTACAGTAATAGAGTTGGGTGCCATCTGCATAACAGTAGAAAAGAATGTCATATTTTCTAAAGATGTTGCCTAGTGGAAGAAGGTAGGTGATAAAGAGAAGAGGACCCAGAACCCTGAGGAACTCCAGTGTTAACAGGTGAAGATTCAAAACGAAAAGAGTGTAATTTCATGAACTGTGTGCGACCTGATAGATAAGATTTAAAGATTTAGTCAAGGGGGGTGTTAGAAATGCAGATAGAGATAAGTCGATTAAAAAGGATAGTATGCGAGATAGTATCAAAGGCAGCACTTAGATCAAGAAGGATTAGAAGAGTAACTGAACAAGAATCAGCTGCCATGAGAAGGTCATTAGTAATTTTTAAAAGAGCAGTTTCAGTGCTATGGAAAGGGCGAAAACCAGACTGAAAATGTTCGTACAAGTTATTACGAGTTAAATGAAAGTGCAGTTGAGAAACAACAATTTTTTCAATGATTTTAGACAGAAATGGTAGGTTGGAGACTGGGCAAGATTATTGAAATTATACAGGTCAGCACCAAACTTCTTCAGAATCTGAGTGATAGTAGCAGTTTTAAGTGACATAGGGACAATACCAGTAGTAAGAAAGGAGTGAATGATAGGGGAAATATGAGGAATCAGGGAGGGTAGACAGGCCTTAACTAGAACAGTGGGAGAGGATCCAGAGAACAAGTAGAGGACTTAGATTTATGGATGAGATCTATAATATCTGAAATAGTGGGAAGCTGGAAAGCAGAGAATGGATAGAGAATAGGATAGAGTTCAGAAGTTGTAGTTGGGGAGGGTGGTGAGCCTAGATGTAGATGGATTTTATGTATTTTCTCATCGAAGAAGGACATCAGAGAGTTGCAAAAGGCAGAAGAGTACAGATGAGAAGGTAAAGAACATTGGGGACTAAACACAGAGTTGAAAACCGATAATAACATTTTGCAGTTGCCTTCATTAGTACAAATCAGGCCAGAATAATACCTGGATTTATTATCTGCAATGCAACGTTTATAAAGCAGAGTGTGATTTGCGTACAGTTTTTTGTGGTTATTAAGACCCGTTTTTCTATAAAGCGGCTCAAGCTGCCGACCTTTGGCTTTCATTAGTTGGAGCTCTGTAGTGAACCGAGTGCAGACTGAGTAAAGACTGGTTTTCAGAGGAGCAAAAGAGTTAAGAATACACATAAGGCCATCATTATAGCAAGAAACCAGACCACCCGGGTCAGATTAAAGTTAAAAGTTAAAGTTCATGATGTTATCTGGTAAGAGATAGATAGCTTCATTTATGCAAATATATGTTATTATGAAGACCAGAAAAAATGACTCCACCAATGTCTGAGACCAAAAGAGTATTTTCCTTGATAAAATACATTCTGCTTTGGAGGTGTTTTTATTTTTCTTGTTGCCTGGTTTCCTCTCACAGTCAAAAGATGAGGAAATTAGATTAATTGGAGTTCCCAAATTGCCTGTATATTGTGTGCATGACTGTGTAAGTGTATGTGTTCTGTGATGGATTGGTACCCTGTCCAGTGTGCACCCTCATCATCTCCTGAGATGCACAACCTATTGTCTGTTATAACACGTGTATAACTAGAATTCAATATTAGGCAATAGGGAATTTTAAAGCTGTGTTAGTGTTAGTCATAGGTGTAGAAATGCTAGTGATGGGGAAACAATAGTTCTGAATTTTAAGAGGACCATCTTTTGGACCATGCAAAATAGGTGGGAAAGTCTTCAAGACCTATTAAAAGCACAAATATATTAACACCCCAGACCTCATTCATTCATTCATTTAATCATTTTCTATACCAGACCTGAGGCCTAGTTTGCATACCACTAGTATGGTGATTATTTGTTAATTTTAGCGTTGTTGCAGTTGTTTGTTCTCCCAGTTAATATAAGCATCAATGTGGCACTTATTATAGGAAGAGAGAATATCATGTCTGCTTACTTCCCAGCAGTAATTTTGATTATCGAAATGTTGTGGCAATGTTCATTAGGCAAAGTTACATTGGGACACCATTGGCATTGACTAATTTTAGATTTACTGACATGATGCTACCAATGTTGATTTCATAACATTGGGATAATTAAGCAATGTAACATGAGAGAGAGTTCTGTGTATATCAGCACAGTTTTTGGGGGTTTGTTTAAGGATTTATCTGGACAGGTAAGTGTTCTACTTCAAATCCTTAATTGGAACCTTTTCTGGAAACAAAATGCAGCTATTTTTTACATAGAACATTATTTTCCTCATTGGGCTTACAGACAACGCATTGTACCACGTTGTATTTTTTAAGACCACAGAAAGTCTAGATAGATAGATAGATAGAAAGATAGATAGATAGATAGATAGATAGATAGATAGATAGATAGATAGATAGATAGATAGATAGATAGATAGATAGATAGATACTGACTGTGAATGCACTGCTAACTCGAATCTGGATATTTAGCACTGCAGAGACAGTGGACTGCACAAATATAAAGGGTCCATGAACAAAAACCTAATTATAACTTTTTACTTTTGCCTTAACTTTGGCACTATTTCAATAATTGTGTTTTTCAAGCGGCCTATTTATTTAGCTTTTCATTTAAAAAGAATGTTTTCTAGACCATATTTTATATTTTCTTCCAACCCAGATATTGTAGAGATTGTCTTTTAATTATGTTTTTTTCTTTTTTCTTACACATGCTGCATTTTAAGTTTAGACTATACATGATTGAAAATGGCTTTCTTTTGGTATTGTTAAGTTTGCTATAATAAGCTAATGAATTATTCCTATTCCAGGCCTGTATTATTCTTAATTATTTACTATTGTCTCGTGTGTGTGTGTGTGTGTGTGTGTGTGTGTGTGTGTGTGTGTGTGTGTGTGTGTGTGTGTGTGTGTGTGTGTGTGTGTGTCAGAATCTAGCACGTCTGGAAAAGTGTGGTCAGAATAAAGCCGAGCGTGAGACTTCGGTGTTACTGCAAAAAACTCATTTAAATCTCCCGCTTCCTCCATTAGTGTGACCCATTAGCGCTTTTGTTCGCTAATTATTGAGGTGTTAATGAACGATGCGCCGAGGAGGAAAGTGTATCTGTGCGCGCGCTCACCATTTGCAGTCTCCCTGTTCCGCGGAAATCATTTAATACACACCTTATACCAAATTAAAATTGTATTTGTCACATTCACGACCATACACCGTATGACAGGCAGTGAAATGCTTATGAAACTGTTCATGATCTAAAAAACGAAAGGTTGGATAAAGTGGAAATACATAAAGATAGAAGAATTTTACTGCAAGAACAAATTGCACTGAGAGAAATGTACATTTTAACATTTAATGAGTTGCAAAAGAAAAAAAAAAGAAAAATATAAAATTAACAAATTGAATGTGCCGAATGTGAAATATAGTAATACATGTCACGTAGGTATGATAGCAGCATTGTGAGTGGAACATGAGGCATGGAATGAAGTGAAATTTATGTAATGTCAGCAGCAGTGTTATTGTCTATGTTTTAAAGTGCAAGTTAGGAAAACATTATTTCACAAGTAGTATTCTTTCTTTCTTTCTTTCTTTCTCTTTTGCATTTAACAAATTCGTAAACCTGCTGAATTTTATTCACTCACATACATACGCACACACACACACACACACACACACACACACACACACACACACACTTTTGAAGGATGTGTTTTCCTCCAAATTGAAAGTGTTAACCGCTCGTTCCATTAAATCCACATTACAAGCCCCTTTTTTGCGAGCGGGTGTAAATTGTGTCCCACGAGTGTGAACTTCAGTATGCATGTGTGTACAATGAGATACAGAGAATCCTATTGAACATTCGATAATGCATATAGTGGCATATAGTGGCATCCATGGGCCTATCATATATATGTGTATGCTATAGAGACTGTGTTATACACCAGGTGCAGGAGACTTTGTGTGGTTCTCTCTTGTGCTCCCGCCCCCATTAATCCTGTCGGACCCCCCTGTGATCTTCTCCATTACACGGCCATTCATTAAGCATTAGAGGAAACGCAATTGATATTTAGATGACGATCAGTCTGAGAGGACGAGGATGTGGATTCGGAGAGAGAAAGATAATTTCCAGTCAGAGTCGAGCTTTTTTCTGAACAAGCAGCAGGTCATTTGGTGCTATCTATCTATCTATCTATCTATCTATCTATCTATCTATCTATCTATCTATCTATCTATCTATCTATCTATCTATCTATCTATCTATCTATGTGTCTGTCAAATCACTACAAAAACTACATACAATCTTTTCTTGTATTCATATCGCAAAAAATATAAATAAATAAAAATTCCCATATACAATATGTTTTTATATCTACATCATTTATGCGGGTGTGTATTCGACGTATGACCCTGAACTCACAAATAACTAATGTAATAAATTTGTATGCTTGTTGGACCATCTCTTTTATCTGCCATCGTTCGGGTCTGAAAAAAAATAATAAATCCTAATTGTTATTTTGATGAGTTATTTGCTGTTTGGTTGATTGATTAAAACGGAAATTGGTTAATATCTCATGGCATGAAATGTATTGAAAGAAAGTAAGAAAAAAGTAAATAAATAAGACGGATGCTGCAATGTTGTTTTCTTTTTTTCTTAGTAAAGACAGAAGTTATTATTTTAAATTATAGTCTATTATTCATTATTTTTAAATTACGTTCCATTTTATGACAATGTTTTGATGTTAATTTTTTTTTCGGCAGATTTAATCGCGAGACCATTTTTACAATTATTACAAAAACATTTGAAAATATTTTTCTATTTTTGTTGTTTGCGTTTGCTATATATTTTTTTCCGTCAGTTGATTTGACCTCTATGTTCAAGTTTTGATGCCAATACACAGGACAGCAGGGGGCAAAAGGGATTCGTCCTGAAGCCTGGAAACCCGGAAGGAGGAGGAATGGAATGATCATCATATTTAAACGAGGCACCGATGGGGGCGTGACCTTCTATTTTATACCTGAGCTTAAAGCCGGCTGAACTTTTACCTCAACACACACCCACATTCACACACAGACACACACTCGCTCTGTGACTGAGCCGCAGTTCCTCAGTGGCAGCACGCGCTGCTCCTCATCTGGATGCCCTTTTCCCTTTTTTTTTTCTTGTTCTGGATTTACTTTTAAACGTTCCAGGGATGAACTGAAAAGTTCCTGGCAACGAGACCAAGAAATTTTTAAGTAGCCTACAAAACAAATCTCAGTTATAGTAGAAGAAGTCAGTATTTTAAGGCTGTTCAACGATTTTATTGGAGTTTGCGGTAATTGGGATTTTTGGATATTTTTCCCCCTGAATACACATCGGATCCGGACTTTTCATATACAACGTTATATTAAGGACTTATTTCCTTTGTAACGAAATTTCACATTTTCTTTTTTTTTTCTTTTGGGATGTTGAGCTCCGTGAAAATGGAAAGTCATGAAATACCGGAGTGGAGCGGATTTTACAGCGAGGCTAGTGAGGTAAAATCTTAAAACTTAAACACTCTTATACACACACAAACACTTAAGAGAAGGGGGGAAATAAATACTCTTAATAATTAGTCAATAATAAATGTCAATTCAGTCATTCAATGTTTCAATATTGAATTTTATTAATTCAGCCCAGTTGTTCTAAACTGCTCTAAAATGAATGTAAAAATACTTAATTTAGTAATAGTGTAAATTAGCGTTATCTCAGCAAATGTTAAATGTTTAGTTTGGTTTTAAATTGAACTCGCAAACTTATTTAATATCTTTTTTTTTTAAGTTTAGAATTGTGGTAAAGATTTAACGTGGTTAATTAGGCGGAGTTTTAAATGTAACAATTCCTAAACGTGTTACATCTTACAAAAAAATATTTATACAAACTAAAAAATATATTGAAACAAACTTTTGTTTAAAACTTTAAGGTCAGAATTTGAACTCAATTACAATCGGTAAACTGACAAAGTATATATTGTAGCTTATAAATGTGTAAATTCTATTTAACAGGCTAATGATACCACTTTCTGGTAAACAGTCTAATCGTTTATCATCCACCTATGAAATAGAATTTACAAGTTTGTAATCTACATTTAAGATACAAATCTCACAAATCTGTATATTAAAACTTGTTTACATTTATAAAATAAAAATAATATAGTAATATAGACATAATATCAATATCTAATCACTTCTAAAAGTGCATTTATTGTTTTAATCAATCAAGCTTTTTTGGAAAAATTACTAATAGTAATCAATATTAATTTCAGAAATCATAGATTATATCAAATAATCCACAGATAAAAAATATATCTAACAGGTGTATCTCACATGTTTTAATCCAGTGCTCTACAGCACATGGAATGTATATCAGATATGTAACATAATGCACCTTTTTTTAAAAAGAGTTTTCACTGTTTATTTTAGATGGTTTGTTTAAATACGAAAACCAACATGAAATTTACCATCAACCATAATATGTAGAACAAATTGTACACAATATTTATGTGTAAAGAAGGTTTTCTTAAAGAACGATCTTTGATTATTTTGTTTTAATAAAAACATACAAATAGAAATAGCATTCAAAACTATAATTCCAAACCAAAGGAAATCCAAAGGAAAAAAAACTGTGAAATTTAATAGTTTAAATAGCAACATTATATATTTTTTATCTTGTATTATTATTTTTATAAGATCCAGAAACACTGTATTAATACCGATAATGTGTTGCAGGTGAAGTATAACACTAACAAAATATTGTTTTTCTCATATTGTATTTGAATATTGTTTTATCTGAATAATAATAAATAAGTGCAAGTGAAATATAACATGCCTGAAATATAAAGATTATAAACAGGATTTGGGAAAAATTATGAAACTGCTCTCATAATCTACTATAGAAAATGTATATGTAATTATATTGAGTAATGTTATTTATTTCTTTATTTCATATAAATAAACCCAGTCAAATGCATGTTTAATTCTATTGTATTAATTTGTCCACTTTTCTGCAACTTTCTGGGTTACTTTTTATTTTTCCATAGACTAAGTAATACATGTTATAATGATAATGCTATGCAATTAAAGTGTGACAAAAAATTCAAATAATTATTGTCTTCTATTTTCTTCAATCTTATTAAGTGATTCTAAAACTCAACAGTGAAAAATAGCTATTCAAATAAATCATAGTGTAATTCTTCTTTCCTCCAGATGTATCCCTCTGCAAGTGCCATGAACTCTGTGAGTAGCCTAAACAGTTACATCAACCTGAACCCAGCTGGCTCAAGTGCAAGCATGAATATGGGATACGGAAACCCGGGTCTTAACGCCATGGGAGGAGCAACTAACCACATGAACCTGGGCACTTCTTTAAATACAAGCCCATTATCACAGTTAAGCCCTTCATCTTCATCCCTGGCTCCACTTTCTCACTACCAGAGCATGAATCAGCCAATCTCTCAGCTCAGTTATCCATCTCCACCAACACTAAACCGTGCTAAGGAAATGCCCAAACCATATCGCCGATCTCTGACTCATGCCAAGCCACCATATTCATACATCTCGCTGATCACAATGGCGATCCAACAGTCAAGTAGTAAGATGCTAACTCTGAATGAGATCTACCAGTGGATCATGGATCTCTTCCCATACTACCGTGAAAACCAGCAGCGCTGGCAGAATTCAATCCGCCACTCACTGTCTTTCAATGACTGCTTCGTTAAAGTTGCACGTTCACCCGATAAGCCTGGAAAAGGTTCTTACTGGGCACTGCATCCCAACTCAGGCAACATGTTTGAGAATGGATGCTACTTGAGGCGCCAGAAGCGCTTCAAAATTGAAGACAAACCAGGAAAGAAGAGTGGAGGAAAGTCTCAGGATGGTGCAAACTCTAAACATGGGAACAGTGAAGGTGTGCAGGAGGAGCGAAGCCCTGCTACAGGTTCATCTGATGGTGCAGATTCAGCGCATTCTGATGTTTCCCATCCTGGCTCTGCATCTGAAGAGCAGCAAATGAGTCTACCACCACTTGAGGGACCACCCCAAAATGCTATTCCATCCTCAATGCCCTCGTCTGTATCTCACCTGCACTCAGAGGGCATGAATACGAGCCCACATCTGCTCTCCAATCCCATCCAGCATCATCATCTGGATTTGCAGAATGATCCCCTCAAGTCCATGGACCCACAGTACAACTTCAACCACCCATTTTCTATCACCAACCTCATGTCTAATGAGCAGAAAATGGAGCTCAAGTCATATCAAGATCATGTCATGACCTACAATGGCTATGCTGCTTCCTCTCCTGTAGCTGCCAAACAGATTTATGACAGTGCTGGTCCCTCGAGCATTGACTCAGGTGCTTATTACCAGACCCTCTACAGCAGGTCTGTGCTTAATGCGTCCTAGAGAGGTGTCTTCACCAATTTTTTTTTTTTGGACGAATCAAGTTGTAATAAAATCTATGATTGATAGCAGGCCTCTAACACAACAGAAACAGGACTTTCATTTCTCTGTTGCAGTTCATAGGAATGTCAGTGCTCGCCCCACCCCTTATCCTAAACTGAAAATTTCTAAGCTTTAATACCAGTTGGAATCTTCACATAACTTTTAAAAGGAGATTTTATAAATGCCTCAAAACCCTTAGTTAAAGGTAATTAATTAGCCAAGAGACGTTTGGAGTTTGATGTATTTATATTTACATTGGAGCTTACAGGTCTAACAAAGCTAACAGTTAGGGGACGCTTATAGGCTCCAGTTTAGCAGCATATAAAGTGCATGTTGTGTCTTTTTCTGCCTCAGCACATAGTTTGAGATCACTCCACATGTGCATCAAACTTTGGTGAGAGGTATTGCCTGTAGTTTGAACTGTAGTTTGAATATGTTCGCTTTACTGTATAGTTCTATAGTTCAAATTATTTGTATATTTGGTTTTAATACAGTATAACTTTGTCTTTTTTATGTTTACGTACAAATGGTGTTACTGAGCCAAACAAGGTCTATTAAGGTGAATGCTAAACTGGCTCCTCTGTTAGTATCTTTAAAACAGGTCTTGGCTGATCAACTACATTTGTGGTAAGGGGTTAAATTTATTTGACTATGTTGACCAATTTGTACATATAACAACTTTATTGAATTCGGGTAAACTTCCAAAAACTAATATACCATAGCAGACCTCTTCACACAGAGGCTAGTCTGGTGAGCTTAAACACAAATTGATTTTGTTGAACCTTTGGCCTTTTTAACGTCAGGGCTTTTGCTAAACAGGAGGATGAGATACAAATGCAAAATGTGTATATACACTGTCTGTGGCGAAAGGGGAAAAGCCATTTATTTATGAAGGGAAGAAATTAATATATCTTATTTTTCTTTTTTTGTGTTTTGGGATTATTATGGGTTGTATATTGTGTGTGTGTGTGTCTGCGTGTGTGTGCGTGTGTGTGTGTGTGTGTGTGTTGAAGTAACTATGTTGCTAAAGTACAGTCTCATGTTACAGCATAGCGTGGCATTCCTCTTAGCATAAAGTATGCAAATGTATAAGGTTGCATTGCTACATGTGTAATGACTTTTTTATTTTTTATTATACCAAACATTTGTAGGTCTATGCTTTTAAACAAACTGTGGTAAACATTTTTGGCTCAAAGCCCTTTTTTGAGTAATTAAACTTAGTTTTAATAATAAGAAAATAATTGTTCTGTTATCATTTATGTGCCACAGCCAAAATGTAATGGTTACAAAAAGCGTAGCATGTGCTGATATTACATTTCAGTTTCACAGTAATCATGTCCTTTTATCTAAATTGGTAAAATTCTTACAGTAATTGCCTCTATTTATTAAGCTAAATATGACCTAATTTATTGGTAGATTGTTTTTTGGAAGCATGAACTGTACACAGCAAATGTGTTATTCATAAAAATCCAGATTGTTCGTATACTGCAGGTTGTACAGAGCTCCTGCAGCTCTGTCAATTTACACATAATTGACGCTAACATGAACATTGATTATATCTTATGATTGGCATTCATCACAAAATAAATACCATCCTTTAAAAGGAACCAGCAATGCGATGTAATAGCTGAGCTCCTTTATGGAAAAATTTACATAAACAATGCAACATAAAACCATTTAATTGTACCATAAATATGCTTGGTACTTTACAGGTTTATGGCATTTATTAAGACTTGAATAAAAATGAACATCACGAATAATAAATTAAATAAACATCTCATGGGAATTTTTGATTCATTTGGCCTATACAAATAGAAAAAAAAACATTTAAAAATTATGCACTATTTCAGATTAAGCTTAAAACTGCATATAATATTAATTTACTCGTTAGCTGTTTGGGTCAAACCCTACTGAGTGTTCAACTTAAATAAGCTTATGTAACAAGGTGACAAACAGCGCTGACTAACTTACGCCTGCAAACAAATTATACATACAGCATGTCAGATATTGTTACGTTTGGTAGCTAGATGAACCTATGGTGAGTAATGTTGTGTAATTTTTCATTACAAATATAGCTGCTAATCCCAATAGGAATGAAAATGTAAACATGCTATTTGAAATAGAAAGCTAACTCCCAACTGTAAACATATGTCTCAGTTAAAGGTAGCTAACAAGTTAAATGTAAGACAAATAGCTAAATATAACCATAGGAATGTTTTTTTATTTTGTCACTATATGAAAACAAGTATTTTAAAGTGTCATTGCATACCAGGTCATGCCTGTTGAATATTATATTGTATAACTAATTATCAGCACATGCTCGCAAGAGCGGTGAAGATCATTTACACATAGTACTTTGCACTAGTGACCCCCATTAAGGGAGGGGGCACAGTCAATTCGTTACGACAAAGCCTTGTAACTTCTTTCTTTTCAACAAAAGAGGCAAATTCAATTGATGACATCATGCTAACGTGTCAGTTGTTGATCATCCCAGACTTTTAACAGGTTTTTCTTTCTTGTTGTGTCAGAATAATAAGGTTTGGAGTGCGGAAAACCATTTCAGGTCAGAAATGTGTTATTGTTGTGTCAATGTTTATTTAAACTTTTTGCTTTCTGTCTTTTAAAGAGAAATGCATTAATATATGTGTGTATATATTATATATATTGGTACAAAAGGTTGTTATATGGTGTTTTTGTCATGTTCTTTTCTTATTAAAAGACAAAATTTGGGGAATTATTTTGAGTTTCCGAACCTATTTTTTTTACGTTTATTCAGGTTTCATTACTTAAAGCTTACAAAAAAAAAGATTATACAACTTGCTCCACTGTTTTGAGTCTACCGAACCTTATAGAATATAAGGCGTATAACTATACGTATATATATATATATATATATATATATATATATATATATATATATATACTTTTGAAACATATAAGGCAAGATTTAAATTTTTATTTCATTTCATTTTTATTTAAAATTTAACACCCTACCTGAAGTTAAAATACATGCTTGACTGGATAAATTAAAATATTTATTACAATAAAGAACCATTATTATTATTATTATTATTATTATTTATTAATATATTATATAATAATAACAACAACAACAACAACAACAACAATAATAATAATAATAATATAAAGAAATATTAAAACACCCAGGACTTAATTAGGCACACTATACTATTATTCTACTAATAATGGCTAGGCCCCCAAAATGTTAGAAACGTTTCTTTGAGATCCTGCATGCAGTTTATGCAGATTTTTCAGGTGATTATTCATGCTGAGAATCTCCCGTTATGCCACATCCCAAAGGTTTCTTCTGGTTTCAGGTTTCTTGACTTAAGATGGTATACGATCAAGCTGGAAGTAACAGTTAAGAAACAAATAAATTGTTGCAATGGTATCAGCAACAATAATCAAGAAGTCCAGGGCATTTAATTAATGACCGGTTTGTAGTAACAGGCCAAAAAAAATTACCACATCATTACACCACTTCCACCAGCCTAGACTGTTGACCCAATGCATTTTTGGTCCATTGATTCATGCTACTGACTTCAAATTCTGACCGTGATATTTGCCTTTCTCAGCATAAATAGAAATTTGTTCATCCAGTTTTGGTGAGCCTGAGCCCACTGCAGCATCAGCTTTCTGTTCATGCCTGACAGAGCTAGAACCTGACGCTGGTTTCTGCTGTTGTAGTCCAGTTGTATCAAGATTCAATGTGTGGTGCATTCTCTGGAGTGGTTATATGAGGTGCTTTAGCCTTTCTGTGAGCTTAACCTATCTCGGTTGACCTCTTTCAGTGATAAAGTGTTTATTATATGTTTTATTGCGCTATTCTGAGCAAACTCAAGAAACTGCTGTATGGGAAAATCCCAGCAGATCAACATTTACAGAAATACTCAAACCAAATTACAACTGGCACTAACAATCAAGCCATATATATATATTTAGATATTTGCATTAGTTGGTAGGAACTTTTCCTAATAAAGTATATGTTAAATAGATTGAATATCACGATATTCAGTCTTAATAGACCAAAACCTGAAACACATAGCCTCCAAGCAAAATGATAGCATTTAACTAAAAACTATCTACAGTATTTTCTCACATTGGATAAAAGCACAACGGCTTGCAAAATTTCTTAAATAAACTCAGTGAGCTACACACACACACACACACACACACACACACACACACACACACACACACACACACACACACACACACACACACACACACACTAGCACTCTTATATGAGTAAAAAGGACCACAGTTTCCTCGGAGAAACAGATGCAGTCTTATAACAGCATGTATGCGGTTTTTCAAGGTCACATGGTAATTAAACTTCTGTATGATATTAACCTTGCCATACATAACTGGTACGCAATAACTTGAGATGTATGGAAAAAATTATAGAAATAAAAGTATACTATTACAAAATACACTATTTGGGTTATTATGGGATGTAGAAACTACAGCATAGTGTGTAATTTTAGGTGTTATAAGTTATGCAAACACACAACTTTTATTTTAAGTGGTTTGTGTTTGCTATATTATAATTTTGCTGAAGATGTAAATATTTTAGGTCCAACATTTTTAATGTACTGACGGATTAATAAATAACTTTTTAAATATTTTAATATTAGCCTTAATTATGTTTAGCATAATTCATGATAGCATTGCAGTGTGATTAAACAAAATACTGTTGTGTGGCAAACACAACCTAATTTTAAAAACATCTGTGACATGATCATGTATAGTATAAAAGAATCTTCTTTTTTCCGGATGCTGAATGCTGATGATTATTGCTCTGATGGACATTTTTGTTTCTATTATTCTCTTTATGTCAGGCAAGTCTAATTATTTTAGAGGAAATACTGAATATACTTATTTATAGCATTCCAAACTACAAGTTAATAACTATAATAACTATAAGAACTGTTAATATCAATTATCAACATATTATGGCTAAAATACAAAAATAAAATTGTATTTAACAAAAAAGTTTGTATATACATTTTTATATATACTAATTTACCATTTCTACTGTTTTGGGATGCATTCTGCGAGGTCTATTCTCGCACCTTCACTAACTGTTATATCCTGGTCAGGGTGTGGTAGATCCGGAGCCATTACTGGTAAAATTGGGTATGAGACACCATGCACACATACCTTTACGCACTAGTTCACACCTAGAGGCAACCCTGATGTGTGTTTGCAGAGATGTTGAAACTCAAGATGCCAAAAAATTATATTGAAAAGTTTAAAGAAATGAAAATTATTTGTTGCTTTGTCAGACTGTTAGGTAATGATAGTCAATAGTGCAAATTATATACCAAAGAATGAATACATAAGTATGAATGTCTGTATGAAAGGGGGCTTTTGGATGGGCCGCCATCCTTGATGTATTTCTGCCTGGCATCCACTGTTCCCTTGATGGGCTATGGGTCCACCACAGCCCCGACCACGATAAGAATTTGGGGAGAAGGCTGAGGGTGTTCAAGAAATTGTATCAGAATTATATAAGTTGAATCTCTCTCTCTCCAAAGAAAAAAAAGAAAAGGTTTACAAATGAAGCACAACATCTTTATTGATATTGTCAGTAATAACTTAAAATGAAATGAAACTTTTATAGTTAATAGCATAAAAATTTACTAGAATTTGAATATGAAATTTTTTAACTCAAGCTGGCATTGGTGTAAAAACCTGAAAATTTATGTTAAATCGAAACCATGAGATTTTCATCTAACTAAACCTTAGTACAAATGGTGTAATGTCAATTATTAACTGAATATTTTAAGTTTTGATATTTTATCTCAAACATTCCCTTGCTTTCTTTAAACTATTTATGAAAGATTTTTTCCAGTTATGAATCAAACAACAACAGAAAGAAAAACAGAATGTCAGACTTTTGAAGCCTTCAGTATCACTCTGTCCCTCTCTATCTGACGTTGTGTTCCTACCACACCTTTTAACATTTAAAATTTTAAACTCTTAGCTAACCCTTAGACTGCAGGCTAACAGTTACTGCTGTATTCCTTCTGCTTATTTAACCGAGCAAGTCTTCTGGAATGTTCTGAGGAAGTGTTCTTCTTACTTCCTTGAAAAACTCTGCTGAACAGGTCCTCTGTTTAATGTCAAGGTTAAGATAGGGCCGGTGTATTCTAAACTTGTTACCTATGACTGCTAGCAACCTACTGGTTATGCAGATAAAATCTGTTTTTTATTTTGCAATTAATAAAACAATCTTTCACTTAAGATTAGTTTGTCACATTGGTCACCAATGTTTTATGACATGAGCTTTTACATAAGTACTAAAGATGTATGGACTATGTCAGCCAGTGGCCCAGTATTTTTGATGTCAGTTCTACAGGCTACACTCTAAGCAGTTTAAGATTCTGCACCTTCTTGATTATATAGTAATTTTGTACAATTTTATGAGCTTTATATGGCTATTTAACTGGATATGCACTGTAGTGCTTATTTCTCCATGTTGAGCTTAGAATGTTGATAAGTCCACCATTACACTGATAGGGTTTCCAGAGAAACATAAAAAGACTAAGGCCCTTCTCACCTGTTGCCTTATTGGCACCATAACATAGTTACCATGGAAAATAAACATGACTTTACTTTTCATGAAGAACAAATGAATGACCAACATGACATACTTCATGAAATCTAGAATGGTACAACTTTTGTTGAATGATACAATTGATTTACATCACATTTCCTATTTTGTTTGAGCATTAATAGCATTAATAGTGTATACTAATAGTATCACTCGCTGCCATCTTGTTTAATATGGCTAGCTAACTGACCAAGGCTAGCTAGCAGATTCTACTGACTTTTCCTCAAATCACACGCTAGGCTTTTACACTATACACTATGTACATGACCTTGCACCATGTGGACACTTGTGCAGTTGGGTGAATGGAGAGAGAGAGAGAGAGAGAGAGAGAGAGAGAGAGAGAGAGAGAGAGAGACCATCATATGGAAAAAAAGAAAAATATATATATTGCTAAATTCTTTCTTTCTTTCTCTTTCTGACATTTAAACTCATTACCTATCTTTCTTTGTATCTATCTTTTGTACCTTTCTCTTTATGTTTGGCCTTTAGCCTTCTCTTCATTTAGTTTCCTCCAGGAAATACAGATGTACTTTATTTTGATTTGGGGGATTTGTAATAAATGTGGCAGAAAAAGGACATGGCCTGGGTGAACAGGACTGTTTGTTTACAGGTGGGGTAGATAATATCAAGTCAGAAGGATAGGGATCGAGAGAAAACGCACCCTTCCCTGAAGATGTAAAAGAGTGAAATATCCTCTACTGCATCCTGGAGGAGGAACATGGTCTGTTTACATAAGTGGGTTTTAAAGAAAGCATTTAAGCCACCGGTTCACGCCTCAGGCTGTTTCTTCAGTTATGACACATCTGAGGGGTGTGTGTGTGTGTGTGTGTGTGTGTGTGTGTGTGTGTGTGTGTGTGTGTGTGTGTGTGTGTGTGTGTGCATGCGTGCTTGTGTGTGTGAGAGTGAGAGAGAGAGAAAGACAGAAAGAGAGAAAGGGGAGGGAGGGAGGGAGGGAGTCTCACCTGAGCTTTACATCCGTCTTGTATTTGGAAATGGCAATGACTAATAACTGACTGGCATCTGTATTTTTTTAAAGGGTTATTTTAAAAAAAATGAGACATGTAGGTTTGATGAATAATTGGTCATATTTGATGAATTTCTTTTCTTCTTACTAACCCTCCATTTTTCTGTTGAAAAGAGTTTGTTGTTATTCGTTTATTTTTAGTTTTTGAAAATGCCATGGTGTTATTATTCATAATTGTTGTTGTTGCTGTTGTTATTGTTGTTGTTTTAATAATAATAATAATAATAATAATAATAATAATAATAATAATACCAATTATTATTTTTGTTATTGTTGTTGTTGTAGATTTATAAAGTTTGAGATATTTTTTCATGTAAAATCCTCATTTGTAAAACGTTACTGCCATGTACTGTCATGCTATAAGATATTAGAAACTAGATTAGTGTGACTGCTCAGAGAGAGATCATTGTAAAGTCAATGAACATTAATACCTCTAAACACTATGCCTAATTAAACACTATGCATAATATTATATGCATATTTCATAGCACAAAGATGTAGATATGTCTCTGTTAAAATATATACTTGCGCTCTTGTATATGGTAGATGTATGTGATTGGTTTCACTGCAAAACCAGATAAATCCCTTTAGGCAATTTTGAGAAAAACCAAGATGCTAAAGAGAGCTTATTGTGCATGTTTTCTTGGGCTTTTAATAAAAAACTGTTGGCAAAATATTTTTGCATTATTTGGCAAAATGCTATAAATCTGCCTCCCACTGGTTTGTGAAAATAGACAAATCAACCCAAGTTGTGTTTGTCCCAACGGATTTTATGATCAGTGTGGTTTGATTAAGGTGATTAATTTATATGGTGTTTTTGCGGTGAGTCACATTGACAGCAAATGCACTAATATAAACCCAAAAACCCTTCAGTTTACAATGCATCACCAGCCTTGTCCACTCCCAGTTTGAGTTTCACTTCATTAGTTGATGACAGCACCTGTAGTCCATGACTGCTGGGGAAAGTGCATTGGGAGTAACTGTAAATGCCTTTTCTCCTCCTGGTTTTAACATTCTCTAAAAGTCCATTAAACTAATTTAGTTAATTCACAGTAGTCGCTATTTTGTCCAGCCCATAATTTTTCTTTAATGACTTACTGACCAAAAACAGCAACGTGGTTAGCTTTTCATGTATGCATCATATTTTTTCTGTGAAATGCATTTGTTCATTGTTGCATTTTGCCAAAATGTGTGAGTTCAAAACTAAGAAGAACTCTTAAAAAAAGTCTTATTATATTGTAGTAAACACCATCCTATTTAAACTGCCACCATCATCGTCTCCATGGTATTAAAATAGTGTATTTGTAGGTTAGGGTGCAGTTGTGACAAATAGCCTACTTGTTTTTTTTGTCTTAGTTTACTCTAATATTTATCTTTTGATAGCATTCAAATGTCACATATGTTAGTGTATAAAGTACTTGCTTCAATAACTTAGTATTAGTGCTTTTAAATTATATTCATTCTATTTTTGCACACTGAGGTGTGTGAGCCTGTTTTGGTGACAGAGTGGGACAGAGTGTACTGGCTCATTGTGTTCACTGCGTTTCCAAGTGTGTGTGTGTGTGTGTGTGTGTGTGTGTGTGTGTGTGTGTGTGTGTGTGTGTGTGTGTGTGTGTGTGTGTGTGTGTGTGTGTTGTGTTACAGATAAGGACATGGACTTTGCTCATGACGGTGCTTTAGGTGAGGCTACCACGGCCTCTGATTAGCAAAGAGAGAACTACAACATGATTAAATTTTCCTCACGGAGAAAGACAGGCAGATTGATCTGTGTTTGATCACTGGGTAAACAAAGTGTGTATGAGCCACAGTCTTTTTATTTTAGACATTCACACACACCCACACACACACACAGATGCACACCTACACATACACCACACACTATATTATGCCTATATTATGCCTATACACAAAATTGATTAATAAAAAATGAAACACTTTTATAATTATAATGTAAGAATTTTCATAAATATCCATATATAGCCTGTTGTGAAGTGAGTAAAAACATTACATTCATTATGACAAAGAACAAAGAGGTAGACAGGAAGTCAGTCATAACATAAACATAAATATGGCATTTTATTGCTTTATGATAACACAAAAGTGTGTGAACGTACACAGTTCAGACGAGAGAGACTCAACTCACACCGTGTGCAACAAGCTCCTCCCATTATGGTCAATCATCATCATACTGTCTGAGTTTACTCTCACCTAAACACAATCAGCCAACACATGTTTGGTGTCCAACATTTGTTCATTTCTGCACACAACAACATCAGACAATTCATAAAAATATATAATTGTATGTAACAAACAAATAACCATTTCTGGTCTGCTACAAAAATGAACTAGTTAGTATTAGCTGTCTTTGGATTATGTTCATGAATTGCTAAATAGCTCAAAGGTATTAAATACAGCAAGGGGTGTAATTGCAGTTGCAAGAATATGTCATTAAATAATTTGGTCATAATTGATACTAATCACACTGTAAAATTAAGCATTAAATAATTATCAAACTAATCTGAACTTACACTAAAAGCTATACAATACATACATAACTCAAACAGCTAGCCAAGAGTTTAGACTAACCTGCATTCTAACACTTCTTTGAAACTTCATGGGTTCATCAAGGATTTTGCTAAAAAGCCAACATCAAGGAGAGTTTTACACTTTTACATATTTTTATCCCATCGCTACTTACCATTAATAGGATTAAGGTCCTTTCTTATACTTAATAGCATCAATAAACAAATTCACATGTGAGACGGATTGTGGCGTGAAAGGCAATCGTTTTGTAGCTGGAGGGCTTGAAGGTGTGAGACAAATCATCAAAGTTTTACACACACACACACACACACACACACACACACACACACACACACACACACACACACACACACACACACACACACACACACACTTATTTCCCTCTTACACATTCACTTCTAATCATTATATTTTATCTTGTTATCTTTTAAAAGCAAACACATGTTCACTGGTTCATTGATTGATCCTATAGATTTAAACGTATATAGAGCATAGTAAAGACACAACACACACACGCACACACACACGCGCACACACACACACACACACACACACACACACACACACACACACACACACACACACACACACACACACACACACACATATGTCATGACCATTATTGGTCTAAAATAAGATTTAGACTAAAATTTGTTTTTTGAAATGTCCATAGCGTTCATGTTGATGTGAAGATCCAAGCTGGAAGCCAAGCTGCCAAGCTGCAGACAGCTGAAGTAGTCTCCCCATGTAGTGGTCTAAACCTGGTGGTCTCATAAGTTAGGTCCAAGTCAGAGGACAAAGGCATAATTTCATCAACCTGCTTTGATCTTCCTGTCTGGTGAGGACACAGTACAGCTCAGAGCCTTTCCATGGTCATTATTGTGTCTTACTGCTCTGCCTTGGATTTAACTATGTAAAGTCTTCCTTTTTGCTGGATGTCACTACCCCCCATTGGATCTGCTTTTGACTTTGTTTCCTTGCTGGGGAATTTTGTTCCTTTTTTACACTTGGCCTTAAATAACATGTTAGTGATGTGGAAGGGATTTCCCTGCTAAATGGAAGAATGGGGGACTGTGCATGTCTGTTCATCCAGATTCAAGGGTAGAACATACAGAAAATCTTTCGGTAGGTGATCCATGCCAATGAAGGTGTGCTACTGTATGTATCCACTTTTTAGAAACACATTGAATTGTGTGTTAAGAGGGGTTCTGTCATAATTTTGGAGGAACATCAATAACCTACAGCTACCATCAGCCCCTGCAAGTCAGTGGAGTCCAGTGTCAATTTTTAAAAGTCTGTCATGCTTCGCTTTTTTCACAAGTTAATTTTTTGATTTGCTCTTTAGGAAATTAGCCCTCGTACATTGCTTTGTAGACAGACCCAGAGGAAACACCATGCAAAAAGACCCAGAGGCAACTCTGGAGGTGCGAGGCCCCAGTGCAAACCACTATGTCAAGTGCTGCACGTTTTCACACCTCAATTACCTGGTGATGTTCGTGACCATTTGGTCAGCAATAACAGTTGCTGCATTTTTTTTGGTGAGAGAAATTGGTGTAATTGGTATAAAAATAATGACTCATTTAATTTGAACAGTACATTAATAGAGTATATAATCACTTATATATCTCATGTATAATTGGTATGTGGGCACTTAGAGACATTTTCCCCTCAATCTTTCATTATTTGTTAAGCTTCATTACATTTATGTACAATTATAATGTATAGTTTAAATTATACAAATTATCCAGTTTGTTTTTTTTTCTAAGGAGGCAGCAAAATCTTTGAATGGTTATACCAGGTTAAATCAACAGAATACGAATTCTATGTTTTCAATAATTGTCTATTTTACAGATTCCAATTAATGGCCAAATATTTCTATTTTAATTTGTGCTTTGGGTCAGTAATATTCTTGCAAGTGTAATTTCTTAATTTCAGTTATCTAACATGTTTTTTGTAGATTGGATTAGATTGTTATTTGGAGCTATCCATCTATCTTGACTCCAACCACAGTGCCAGCTGAAAACTGATATAATTTGCCAAAACATACAGGGCTGTGCTAAAGTCTTGAGTCACCCTTCATTTCTCCTTATTAAATCAAATTAAATTGAATTATGTAAAATAATTAAAGAAATGGGAAATGTTTTACGGTGCCAGGCTGCAAAGCACCTAAAAATACAAAAGCTGGTTGTTTATGCGACATACTTAGCAGTAACCTCATTTCTGCTCTTGTCTGGTCCAACCACTCAGCATTCAGCATCAGCAGTATACAGTAAAATCACTGGCCTGATCATCTGTCATCGTTAGCACCCGTTTCTCAATGGTTCATGCCTTAAGTCGGATGATTTTTTATGCTGGAATGATTCATATGTCACGCTGTGGCTTAACAGACATTTCTCTGAAACTGCTCAGGTACAAGGACTGGACTGAAAATGAGTGTCAAAAACTTGCCAAAAATAAGAGCCAAAAATGTCCCTCTGGAAACCTGGGGAACTATTCCTCAAGACTCCTTTCCTAAGAAAGTCTGGCTCTTTGGAAGCCAAATATGAAGAAATGAGGGTTGGTTCAAGATTTTTGCACAGTACTGTATATTTTCAAATGATTCCCAAAACGTTATTCCTTGCTCTTGTTAAATTCTAACATGTTTTGCCCAAGGGTTTGATTTTATTCTGGAGTTTAGAAAGTATATGATGAAATCATGATAGTTGTCTGAAAACTTCTTTCATGTGTATCTGATGGACACATTTGAATGATGTAAAATATATATTTTTTTTCAGTACACCTTGATATCCTGACATATGAACAATATAAAAGACTAATGTGAAATGAAGGAATTTTATCTTGTCTGTTTATCAAGCCAGGTTGGAGGGTTGTCCTGTTGTTGTTCTTTTCATTGTGCTGTTTCACTGTGGTGTTTAACTTGATACTGAAGGACTTCATGGTGTTCCATGTTACATCTAATATTTAGACAATTCTTTTGTACACCTGTCCTGATCAAAATCTTTCAGCATTGAGATGAAAACCAAAAAGTGTGAATATCAATCCTAGCTGTTCTTTGTTTGTCATACTCGTATAATTGATCATGTGTATGATAATTACTTTTACACACAAGTAGGAATGTTCCCGTTGATTTTGGGAACAATCACATGCCGATTAACAGGGAGTGTGTGCATTTGAGAACCCAGATATTTTTTCCTTTTCTCCCAAATAAATAGTAAATGGTAGACAGAGTTTTTTGTTGTTGTTTGTTTCTTCATGCCCTACCGCTTTGAGCAGGCTACATACAAGGTGTCTTTGAGCAATGGATGTTTACGAGCTCTAACCAGAAATAAAAAATAAAAAAAACATGCCGTGAACCAGCATCCGAAATAAAGATCCCAATGATAACATCTGCAATAACAAGTTCCCACCAATAATCTGTTTTTTTAATTGAAAGATTTGTCATACTTTAAGGGAAACTCCTCAAAACAAAATCATCAACCTTCTGAGAGAGCGGGAAATATGCTACAGGACTTCCCACCAATTAAGCACAAATCTGCTTTTCATTCTTTCTTTTTCTCTTTGCACTCTAAATATAATCGTGAGGGTCATTCTGGTAGTTAAATATTTACAGTATTTCATAGCAATGATGTAAGTTATTTAAAATGCAATTTCTGTTGTTTTTCAGTTTATTCTCTCCCCCTTTCCTCTTATTCATGGTACACCTGGCTAATCCGCACGCACGCACGCACACACACACACGCACACACACGCACACAAACACATAGTGATATATTTAATCTACTTTATTTACATGGTACTTCATACTTCATTACATTTTACTTAAATCACTTCTAAAATTTAGTTTAGAAGTGTTTAGAGAGTGAGAAGTACAAGGACACAAACATGAAAGAGAGCTGTGTTTCCTGGCTAGATGTCCTTCAGATCACTTCAGGGAGTTGAGGATGGTTATGTACCAGTTCCACAATAAACAGATAAACAAAGAATTGATTATATGTTTAGACTAAATCTAATATGTGTTTAGATATCATCTTATCCCTGATTTTTTTTTTCATATTCATCACGCTTAAATTATTCAGATCATTAAACATCTGTTAACATTACACAAAGATAACCCAAGTAAATACATAATGCAATTTATAAATGAAATTTAGGGAAAACTAGCCTGGCCCTATGGTAATAGTAATATAGTAATGGTAATCGCATCGCTGGAATGAATCGAGAAATCACTTAAATAGCACCTGACTGTCAAGTGAAGCATGTTAAAAGATCTAAAAAAATAAAAATAAAACAAAAGCAACTAGATCTAAAGAAAAAGAGGGGAATTTTTTTTTGACCACTTTAATGTTAATTACAGCTCAGCAACATTATGTGTCAAAAAACTGAAGTCAAATGATGACCTGAATGTACTGAAAGACCAGATTATATTATAATGGAGCTTTTCTTCCCTCAAATCCCACAAACTCTTTTGTGAAAGAGTTGGAGAATGAGGAAACGTTTTCGCACATGAACTGGTCTCCACATGGTGTGCTGTAATCAACGTTACAGTGGTCAAAAGAAATATTTTTAAATGTATTTTTTATTTATTTATTTATTTTTTTTTTTGCCATTGTTTATTGCTATATTTGGCACATAATATATTGAGTTAATGTGGGCACACATGATATGCCACTAATGGTACCCACAGTTCATGTAGGTTGTTGCCAGCACATTTTGGCAGCACATAGAGTATTCACTAGATACAGTAAATGCTGTCACATCCAGGAAGTAGGATAATGATAGCTGTCTTTCTGAGTTTGATCACATTCTGTTCCATGAAAGATTTAATTCATATTTCAATAATTATGAGTATTAATTATTTATTAAAAAGTAGTAATAATAAGTAATCATTAGGTAATGTTCCATTAAGAGGACTGCCTCAGTAAGTGGCATTTTTAGGAAATATGTAAACTGTCTTCAGATATGTTCTATTAAGAAGAGATTATGACAGCTGCTTTCTGGTCATCATGTCTGTTAAGAGTTCTGAGAGTCGTTTAAAACTTAACTTGTTTAAAAATCTGGTGCTTGTATCTAAACGGATTAGTAAGCAAGAATCCATAATCACCCAACATTGTGAGTAAAATTTTAATTCACCATATCGCTGATTATCTGAGTGTAACACCTAAATTATTTCTGATTACTTACTTATTTTTACTAATTTCTCTGATTATATCTCTGATTTATAATGTCCATACTTTTTACCTATTTCTGTTGCCCTATAAATATAATCCTGATGGCCATTTGGATAGCTCCATATTTATAAGATTTCTCATCTCATGCTGAGTAATGATGTAAGTCACAATAAATGCAGGGTTTGTATGCATTTTAAGTGAATTACATCATTTGTTTTCCTTTCCCTTTCCTTTTCTTTTTCTCTCAATCCATAGCCATCCACACACATGTATACACACACACACACACACACACACACACACACACACACACACACACACACTTAGTATGTAATCATTTTTATTTAGTTCATTGGGTAATATAATGTTATAACCTTTTGGCCCTCAGACTCTGGGAGTACTGTGATGAAGGCCAGCGCAATATGGGACCATGGTCTAGATGCTTGCGTATGGGCCCTGCCGGGATGACAAGCCACTTTTTTGAATTATGACCCCATTCTAGGACCTGGGAGCTTGCCGCAGATGGACTAAGGTCTCGTTGTCTACAGAGGTTACTCCAATGAGACATTGGGGCAGCAGATTTTGTTACCCAGTTGGTAGGATATGGTAGAAGTTGAAGTGGAAGTGACCACCAGGCTTGGTAGGAGTTCAATCGTTTGGCTGACTTGATGTATTCGAGATTTTTGTGGTCCGTCCAGACGAGAAACGGGATGTTGGCTCCCCTCCAGCCAATGTGTCTACTCCTCTAGTTCTAGGTTTATGGCCAGAAGTGCCATTATGACCAGGACGGATGCAGTTTACCATCAGCTGGTGACCTATGAGAGAGTGCAGCCCCTATGCTGGAGTCCAAGGCATCTATCTCCAATATGAAATGGAAGGCAGGGTCCGGCTTTGTGAGGATTGGTGTCAAGGTGAATTAGTTCTTGAGTTTTGCCTGATTAAACCACTGAAAGTTTTTAGAAGATGCCACTGAACTGTAGTTTTTGACAGTTGGTAAACACGAGAAAGCTTTGGAGGTCCTTTTGGGTAAATAAGTCGGCTGGGTTTCAAGTATACTGTCACAGTCAAGACAATACTGAACCCAAGAGCAGACTCAAATAAATTTAAAAACTTGAAATAGTGACTGAGCGGGTGGTGTGTAGCTGCGATGGATCAGAGTGAAGTTGGACACTATATGGTCAATGATGTAGATGGAATCATACAAGCATGTATGAAAGAAAATCTCCGGCGGTGTTTTCTTGCAATGACGGAGTATGCATGGTTGCAGTGCCTCATGTTTGAGTCTTCCAGTGAAGTTTCTGGTTTTCACAAGTAGGTTGCTTGATTGGGGACAGGTATGCTCAGGTAATTGGCTGGGAGAGCGGGAAACGGCATGGATGAGGTTATGACCTGGATGTACTAGGCTGTCTCATGACATACATAGATTAGAACCTCTGACTGTCGAGTAACCCAGCTCCTTGTTTTGACACACGAGCATCACATGATCACAGCTAAGTCAATGGTACTTCTATTGTGTGTGCTGTGGAATTGTGGGTAATCGTAGTAGTAATCATCAGTGTGAGTGTATACTGTTTGGAATAGAATTGTGACTGTGTGAGCGAATAAAGCATTTTTTATTTTGTTTTACAGTGTTTTTTGTTTGTTTTCTTAACTGCGCTTTAGTACTTTAGTTTACTGCAACAATGGCCCCTGTGAAGAAAAAGTTGCAAAAGGTAGGCAGTAAGAAGGAGTTGATTACAGTGGAAGAAATCTGCTTTGATATACAAGTGTTTTGGATTACAAGCATGCTTTCATAGCAAATTATGCCTTTAAATCAAGGTTTGAATATACAGTATATATATAATTTATTATTATTATTGTTTTTTATTTTCATGTAAGCTTGGACAATCTAATAGGAATTCAAAAACCTAATATTTCTGAATTCCACCAATTTAAGTTAAAGCATTTTTGTGAGCCAAAAATTAACTAAATAACAATGAAAAATTTTACATGTTATTTCTGTAGCACTACGGAAGTAAAAAAATTCAGTTCTTTGTTATTATTATCTTCCAGATATTTTTATAACGATATTGAGGTCCAATTGTTTAACTGAGCTGATTAAATAAGGCTTGTAGATACAAACAAGAACAACAGATAGGGTTAGAAAAAAAAATCTAAACCCATTAATCTGTAATGATCAAATATGCACTCATCCTTGGCTAATTTCATCTTTCAAACATCTAGTTAATTATCATAGTCATTTATGTTATTCATTACCTAAAACATCTTTTTAATTTTCCATCTCTAGGCCACAAAAAAAAAAAGTAAATTCAGAAAAGACCTGAGAAACGATTTCTCTGTGAAACTTTGTTGACGGAAATTTACAGTGTCTTATGTTCAGAGGCTTGTCTATAATAGAATAAAGAAATGAAGAATAGAATTATGTTTTGTAAGTAAACTTCAGCTTAAGCGTAAGTGTTAAAATGTTTCCAAACATAAGCATACCTGTTTAAACTTTATTAGGTCTTGTTTTGGAAAATTGTCTTGATTACAAAATTTAAGACCTGTAAGATATAAATATTTTGGTACAAATGTCTTACTTTTTTCCCATCTAAACATATAATTTGCTTATTTGATGTTGCATGGGTGAAGATTTTCTGTTGTTTTTTTACAGGTAGTGATTTACAGGTAGTATGTTATTTAGAAATTCACTATTTCCGTTTGACTGAGCTTTACATCTCCCGGTTCTTGTGTCTTAATCAAGAGAAACATAGTTCATATTTAACAATGTGATGGACATTATTTAAATATGAGTTTTAGAACATAGAAGTGTAGTGTTTGTCTGGATGTTGCCAAATGTTGGTCTACTTCTCCATCCTCACATTTCTACCATATAGGGCTATACTAGACGTGGGTTAACTTTCCTGGCTCAACAGGAGGCTGGACAATCCTTTCTTTCATGAAGGGCAAAAAATTTGGGCCCCTTGGCCCCTTCCTAGGCAGAATTTCTCCTTCTCTCTAGCTCTTTGAGTCTCTCTCTACAAAGCTACCTTTTTCCCCACTTTATATTTAGACTCCTTCTTCCCCACTGGCTGTTCCTTAGGTGCCAGAAACTGTGTAGAGTAAAAATTAAAAACCTTCCTAAATGGCAAACTTCGTGAGGAGTGTTTATGAAAAAAAATGCAGAGATGGATGAAAGGATGGTGGGATGAATGAGGAGTGCTGGTTTTCTTTGGCCTTTTCCCGTAAATTAGCTGTGTACCTAATTCAAATGAGAGCCAGGTGGATTCCCAAAAAAGAAAAAAGAGGTAGACATTCCCCTCAAATGATATTCTATATATTTTTTAAATAAATATGTAAATTGCCCTGCCCATGTAGGTTATTAATCCAATATAAATACAAATCCAGTCCAAATTCAAACTCAACTGATTCATATAAAATGAAATAAAAAGACAACATGTGGTAATTTAATGCAAATTTTTGCTGATTTGATTTGATTTGCCTGTTGATTTTTATTTAAAAATCAACTTAATAATATACATCTGGTGTGGGTGGCGGGTTGTCATTTATTTTTATATTCTTCATACAGATATGAATATACTGAAATAACGTTGTAGACCTTATTTAATTATTCCCAGTTACAAATATTGTTTGCTACCTGCTGAATTAATTATTGTTAACCCATGATTTTAAAAGACCAGTCAGTGACCTACATTCTAAATACACACTAGCTACATTAATTGTGATGGATGATTGAAATTTTATAAACACAAAACCTGCAGTTAGATATGCCATCTTTGTGCAGTCAATTAACATACATGGCAAACAATGTATGTTTTTAAAAAAAGATACCTGTATAATAATAATCATAATCATAATCATAATAATAATAAACAAGATAACCCAACAACTGGTTTATTTTTAGCCTAATAGACTCCATAAAGGAACTCACCCAATGCACTAAGTAAAAAAATAACCAAATGTTTGAATACTGCTATAACATCCATACTAGTTAAGTTCCTGGTTGTATGATTTTTACCTAAAATTTCAAATGTAGTCATGAATGTGTATGCAAATGTCTTTTCATGCTTATCTTATACACTGATCAGCCATTTTATTAAAACCCTTGATATTAAAACTACTTAGGTTTAGGTTCTCCTTGTGCCATTGATGATATGGCTTCTCAAGGTGTCACGGACATCCAGTGGTCTCTAGTGTCTGGCACTGAGATCCTTTAATTGCTGTAGGTTGGCGGAACATACATGGATCAGAATTGCTTGTCCAGAGCATTCAATGGGTGCTTGATTAGATCAGGATCTGGGAAATTTGGAGGCCAGATTAGAGAAAACCCTGATGGTTTGCTTTCTGGACCCCATGTGTGGAAAGCTGTGATGCCGTTGGTGTCCTGATACTGTACCTCTCTTTCAAAGCCAGCACTGTCCTATTTGGGGAGTTTGTGCTGCATTGGCTTTTCTGTGGGGTTGGGCCAGGCGGTTGCCTTTAGTCTTTTGCCAGGTCACTGGTATATACCTGTCTAGCATTAGTACCTGTGGATGGCATATAAAAAGTATTTAGAAATAGTTAAAAGGTTAAAGCTAAAAATAAGCTGATCAGCTGTTATTTAATCAGTGATATTACTATTTCAGGTTAAAGCCCACATACATGTCTGCCTGTTTTTCTGAATAACAAAATTCTTTGCCTTTTTTTGTTGTTGAAGAAATCCATGCTGTCGTGTGTTCAATTCTGTTTGATGAGGATTTGGGTGCATTACGGTCATTTCCTTATGGTAAACTATTGTGTTGATTCACCCTGTTAAGTGACATGTATAGCCATGCCTACCTCAAGGGGAAAAAAAAACAATATATTCGTCCAAAAAAGCACTGGGTACTGGCTAACTGGCTCAATATTTTTATTTAATTTATGGTGCAGATTTAACTTCAGGCAAATACAGAAGAACTGGCCAAGTTTCATTAAATTCTGTCCAGCCAGTTTTGAGTGATGCTGTGACAAAATCGGCTGGACAGACATACAAATATACAGACATACAGACATACATTCTTCTGAGACTAGTTTCTGGCCCTAAAGATTTTTTAAAGACTACAGAGTACTTTCAGAAATTTCTCTTGGTAAGGCCTTGGGTAAATGTAAACATAATCTTCTTATGTCATAATGACATACTGTATGTTTTTACTGTACATATTTACAAAACTGGTTACCTCATCCAGGTTTAAAACCATATGTGAATCTCTTGGCTACTGACAAATTATTCATTTATTTAATTAAAATAAATTAGGAATGAACTTTAAATACCTACAGAACATCTAAATTATTTATTTGGACAAAACAAATACAAATAAACATAAATTTTAAATTTAAAGCATTGGTAAGAAGATCGGGGGCAGGTTTAAGTGAGACAGTCATGTTAAAGAGCCATGAAATGATGAAAGGAATGCAGACCCCTCCATCACATGGGTGGAGTTCCCACCTTTGCATGTGTGTGAGTGTGTGTGTCCGCACGCACACAAGCTTTTTCTGTTCACACACAGTGGCTTCTTTCCTCTCGGTGGCTGGAGAGACGGAATTAGTGATATGGTGAGAGTTCCTTTCCAAGGCAAATAAACAACAGCCACTCATTCCTTCACACACACACACACACACACACACACACACACACACACACACACACACACACACACACACACACACACACACACACACAAAATAAACTCGTACCCACTCGTGGACATAAATAGGTGAACAAACAGAAAACCTTAAGGAAACATCCTGTAATGTGCACTACTTAACAGTGTTCTGTCTCGACTGTCTCCTAGCTCGAGCCTGCTTTTAAGGCTTCATGGCTGTTTATTTGAAATCCCCTAATGTGTCATCCCTTCATCTCATTGCTGATCTTTATAAACACTCAAGGTGGAGGCAAAACCCCAGCATCCATTCCTCTGCTTGGAGTTCCTCCAGATTGCAGATTTGTGTGCACAGGTGGAAGTGTGACAATCAAGTGATCATCATTTTAGTTATAATTAAAGCCAACTCTGTATGCTTCCTCTCTTTTGAGTCCCATAATTCTCTTCTCTTGACCTAAGATCTAAGGAAGTTTCATTAAGGCTCAAACGCCTCATCACAGGCATAAATTGCCATTTGCTATTGTGGTTAAAAATAATAATATAATATATATATATATATATTATTATATAATTATATATATATATATATATATATATATATATATATATATATATATATATATATATATATATATATATAAACACATCATCAGGATAACTGCTAACTAAAGAAATTAGCCTATTTGGCAATAGCTGGCATTACTGAGCCTGGGTGGTACCTGTTTTGTCAGTGAAAGAATATTTCTGTTTTGGGATGATTACGACTACCTTGACAAAGTTACCAAATCTGACTCATGATCATTCATTACTTCATTACATCACTTACAAGGTCCCAAGGACTTCATAACTGCTTTTGGTAAGTAAATCTAACTTGTGTCTAGATCAGTTGCCGTGTGTGTCCAGATCAGTTATTTCCATCTCTGGTACTGAAACTCATTTGTCTAGCACATTTAGTGTTTTACTATGTCTATTCAGAAAAGGCAGTTAATTAGATGATTATTTAAGTGTTTTGACTGCTACGCGACAGGGGGTCCTCCAGAACAAAGGTTGGGACCCACTGATTTAGTTGCTGAATATCTGGAGAGTGTCTTGATCTGAGAGGGGTCTTCTCAGTCATCCAAGCCATGTACCTTAAGTTTTACTGAAATAAATGCAGTTTCTTGCAATGCAGAGACAGGTACTTGGCTCACCCCAGTGGTCTTACACTGACAGAAAACAGGTGGCCACTAAACCAGAGAAAGTCTAGTTTGCCTTTGGCTTGGTATCATACTACCAACACAGCCACTTCTATCCAACAGTTCACAGCCAAAGGGGCCATGCTCCAGAAGTCAAATGTAGCATTTAAACAAAGTACTCACCACAGCCTCAGGTCTAGCTTCATTACCCATATTATAGGTAAATACAGCCAAAGGCATTAAAAGACAATGACACTGCATTCTACAGACACCTCCTCAACAACCCAGCATAACACTACTGCTATGATAATAGCAATGATAGCATGTCTTATCCCTAATCCATCTGTACCACTGTGCCAATGTCTGGTTATCAGGAAAACAAGTCCCAATAAAGGTGGCATTGCATGGATAAGTATATTAATCCTGATCAAATCTTTACCTCCATTTGCAGAAATGCAGCCACAAACTTGCTAGGAACTTCCAACATGCTTCATTGTTTCCTGCAGACACTCATCATTATACTGCTCTAAAGCCTTTTGGCAAACAACCTTCCACCTGCAGCAGCCAAATATTTCAAATTTTGAGTCATCAGTCCAGAGAACCTCCAGCACAGTTCCTCATGCATAGTTGAGTAGCTTAGCCTTGTTTCCATGTCGGAGGTATGACATTTGGGCTACAATTGTTCCATGAAGAACATTTCTGGGCATACTTCTCCAGACAGTAGATTAGTGTACCTGGTTCCCAGTGGTTCCTGCCAGTTCTTTGCTGATGGAACTGCTGGAAATTTTCCAATGTTGAAGGGAAAGAAGCATGATGTGTCTTTTACATCTGCTGCAGTTTCCTTGGCCGACCACCATGTCTACAGTCCTCAACATTCCCTGTTTCTTTGTGTGTCTTTAAAATAATTTGAACAGCACATCTTGAAACACCAGTCTGCTTTTAAATTGTTGCCTGGGAGAGACCTTGCTGACATGGTATAACTACAGTGTGTCTCGTTGCTGTGCTCAGTCTTACCATGGAAATGTTTTCCACAACATCCTTATTAGCAGAGTTTGGCTGTTCCTCTCCCAGGTTTAAGCTTATGTCTGTCTGCAGTTAAAATGTACTGATGCTTTCTTCCACCTTTGTCTACATCAGCAACTTGTGATTCATCTTTACACGTAACTTTATTTAGACTTTTTCAATATTTAGTAAGTAATTCTAACTATTTGGTTTTATAATTTGTTGATTTTTTCCCCCCAAACCAGGAACAAGCGCTATAAAACATAATTCATTTTATAATTAATTTTCATGTCAGGGCTGAAAATCACAAATAATTTTTCCCGTATAAAAGATGTTTCAAAGTCAGAAAATCTTATAATTTTATTTAAAACAGTGGTGTAAAACATTTATTAGTAGATCAGGTCACTGCCTTCAAAAGACTCATTAATTACCGTGATTCTTTTTTTTTTTTTTTGCTATAAACAACCTTATTAGCCTGTGTTTAACTAGCTAATTCGATAGCGATAGATGATGTGATCTCAATTAATTTTACTTATCACTGCTCACTAATTAATAACAAATTAAAAAATCATTTAGTATTAAGGTAAAAAACTATTAACTTAAAAGCTATCTAGTTCCTTCTAAGTTCATCCTATACCTTGCTTTTAATATTGTCATGTTAATTATTTAAGGAAGAAATATGCCTTTTAGGTGACCATGACCGAAACATTTTGAAATTGAGTGGCATTGTGTTCTAAACAGCAAAAATTGCTCGAATTCTGGATCATTAGATTCCTAAAAAAAATAAATATATATATATATATATATATATATATATATATATATATATATATATATATATATATAAAACTCTTAGCTGTAATTGCAAGCTAGTAGTAATTTTATGCAAAAGTTGCACTGACATAATGTTATTACATAATAACCCCAAAAAGTGACAACCTTGTCACTGAGTTATGTAAATAACACAGCATTTGTTAGAGTGTAATGTGTACACATTTTGGTGCAAATCCTAAGAAGGTGATGAAACTGAAACAAGTGTCAGTCATCTGTATTCTGTGAAATGGGCTACAGGTTATATTAATGGTTTAAATTCTCACGTTTTAAGAATATTAAACATCAGAATTGCTCTTAATATTTGGGACACAGCATATGCCACGTCCTAACACACTCTCTATAGCAGAGAAGCAGAGAATTGAGGGATAAAGTGGAGGGACTGCTACATCCTTACACAGTTTCCTGCAAAACATCCGCTCTGTGAATTAAGAAGAATTTTATTTATGGAGCAATTTTCTCTCTCTCTTTCTCTCTCTCATGCGCTCTCTTGCTCTCTTTCTCTCTCTCTCTCTCTCTCTCTCTCTCTCTCTCTCTCTCTCTCTTGCCCACACGCTCTCTCTCTTTAACACACAGTTCTTTGTACAGTGCACACTGTATGTACTAAAAGAGTGATTGAGGTGAGGCTGAATTCAGTAAGAACTCATGAGCAAGCAGCTGTGACTGTGTCTGTGTGTGTGTGACTGTGTGTGTTGGACGTTATGAACTTATTGGTCTGGTTTAATTAAAAACCCAGTCGGCCCTGTATTGGTTGTCACACCTAGAATTAGTCTTCTTTAACTTAAAATACTGTAGTCATTGTCAGTAAGGTGCATTTTAGGGATAATTGGATCAACATGGGCGGCCCCAAGAAATAGGCTTATACAGGGTTAAAGCCCTGAAATCCACTGACCATAACACCACCCAAGTGAATGATCTCACTTGCAATAGGCTTTATATTAGAAGAAAGCATCAACGCAGAGTCAGAGTCAGTATTTTTCTTTATTTTATATGAATGAAGTCTGCTATTTTCTTTTTTTTTGTTGTTGCTAGCAGTTAAACACATAATCATTTAAATATTTTCTGACCAGTGCAAGCACTTTTGTCTTATTACAAACAATTATAGTAGTAGTAGTATGGTAATTTCCACCCAGTGTGTGAAAGAGAATTAAAAAAGAGAGCAATAAAAGAAAATACATACATACACCTTCCACTTTATTAAAACATCTGCACACCTTCTCATTCACACCATTTTATAACCAGCCAATCAAGTGGCAGCTATATAACAATGTTCACATCAAACATCAGAATGGGAAATGAAATGTGTGAAGTCTGTGACTTTAATTGTCACATGGTTGCCAATGTCAGACAGGCTGGTATGTGTATTTCAGAAACTGAAGCTTTCCAGGGACTTTCACAAACAATGGTCATTAGAGGGGTGGAAAAAAAGCTTCATTCATCAGGGAGGTCAGAGATGAATGGCCAGACTGGTTCAAGCTGACAGGAGGGCTACAGTGACCATAACCACTTTTTACAAACATGTTGAAGAAGAAGAAGAAACAAACATCTCAGAAGAAACAGTTACATGATTGAAGACTAAAGAAAAAAAAGTCACTGAGGATCATAAAGTGTTTTTCTGCTTTTTTAGCCCAACACAAAATAGTTTAGTTTAGTTTTTATTTATTTATTTTTTTTTGTTGCTCACATCCCATTTCTGATGTTTGATGTAAACAATAACTGATGCTCTTGGCTCATGCTCTCTTTGTTAAAATTACACTGATCAGCCAATACATTAACACTACCGCAAGGTAAACTGAACACTGTACCCCAGCAATCATCAACACCCAAGACTCACTCATACCTGTGAGGATCAAAGACCACCCTATTTGTCTGATGCACAAAGAAGTTAATGCAGCACAAATCACCAAAAAATCCAATGCTGGCCATGATAGAAAGGCACCAGAACACCCAATGCAGCAAACTTCAGTGACACATTTGGCCCAGCAGGTAAATAGTCCAAAGCTGCTTCTCCGCCCACCAAACTCCCCAGATCCCAATCTGATTGAGCATGCATGGGATGTGCTGGACAAACAAGTCCAATTCACAGAGACCCTATCCTGCTACCATCAGCACCCTAAGTATCTGCTGCCAACATCCTGGTGCTAGATGCCACAGCACACATCAATAAGCTTTTAATGTTATGGATACTCAGTGTAAATGGAATTGCTGCTCATAATTATATTATGCAATATGTTAATTATCAGCTACCGTTATACTGTACATGTACCTCATGCAGAATTTATTTCACAAAATTATGCATAAGTGAAATACGTGTTATTTTAAATCTTAAAAAATAGATTCATAAATTAAATACCAAACATTGGTGGCTTGGTGGTTAGCACTGTTGCCTTGGTGAGTTTCCTTCGGGTTTTCCAGTTTCCTCCCACAGTCATGCGGATTAGGCTAATTGTTAATAGTCTCCTGGGATAGGCTTAAGGACCCCCGTGACCATGTACACAAGCTAAGCGGTATAGAAGATATAAAATGAATGAATAAATTAATGTGTCTTTTTACTCAGTTATACAATAATGCAAAAATATAATTCACTACTCACTTACTGACAGTAAGAACTTGCGTAATCTGAAAAAAAAAAAAAAAACTGTTAAAGTTCTGTCTGACCTCAATTACTTTTGTAATTGGCAGAGGATTTTTATATATATATCTAGGCCTCATAACAATAAAGTCCTAAAATTATTTATTTATTTGATGATGTTGTTTAATGATGTTGCCTGCAGGGTTATCAGGTTAGATCGAAAATGTAAACCACCACACCAATTCAGGAATTACGCCTCATTTTGGATAATTTAAATTGTGCATATTTTCAGAATCCTGGTTCAATAAGCTGTATTCTGATGCCATGTTTATTACTGTATCAAGCCTGGCTGCTGAGATATGGCCAGTGAGTGTTGAAATGTTGAAATCCTATGTTTAGAATATTTAAACAAGTCATCCATGCTGTGGTAAGAAAGAGGAAACCCTCAGCCTCATTTTGGCACCAGGATTAAACAACTATCCCTAAAAATAACTTCACCAGCAATGCAGAGTCATAGCAAAAAAAAAAAAAAAAAATGGAATTAACAGCCTATATAGTGTTTATTAATGTGCTTTAAAAACAATGTTTAAAATGAAAACGTTCAGAATTCTGCTGAAGGATCAAGGACATTAGGGTGTTTATCAACAGATTTTTGAAATTTGAGAATTAAAATAAAAAAATTAACAAATTTCACCTACTGCATTCTATTGGCCATAGCTCAAAACTCGCCTGTGTGACTTAATATAGCGTGTCACAAATAGCTAGAGAGCGTTCATTTTACAATTTATTATCAGCTTTAGACTATTTTTTAAAGACAGACCCTGACTGAAATACTAGCTAGCTAGCGCTAACAAACAGATTAATTCCATTTGTATGATAACCATGTGATCTTTACAACATGACCTTCGTGTAAGCAGTGTAGGCAACTATGTGAGTAGATTCAAAAGCTCGTGGGGCTGACATGCTCTACACAACAGCATGTTTCAATGCTTCTTAAATGCTGTTGAGTGCCTTTTTGTCACGTGAGACTTTAGATCCCCACCACGCTGAGTAAACACTGTCAACAAACATCAGACACCCTCACTACTTCCCCCCTACCTCCCACTTCCAAAGCCTCTGTCTCGTTGCCGCTCTCTGTCTCCATCTCTCTTGCGCTCCGCCCAGGCCGTAAGCAAACACACTAGCTTCGGGAACAAAGGGAGAATGAATAATCAGAGAGAAATGTCAACGTTTCATCATGCCTGCCCCACAGTTAATCATTAACGGCAGGGAGAAAAGAAAGAGAGGGTCAACCTGCTGCACAATGAGAGAGAGAGAGAGAGAGAGAGAGAGAGAGAGAGAGAGAGAGAGAGAGAGTAAAACCTGCCTGTCTATCTATCATCACATAAATTACCTGTTGTCAAATAAGTAAATGAACCAATCTGAAAATTACTTAATTGATTACTTTCTATTTGACACTGCCCAATCCATGGGAGTTCTTCTTATGTAGGTGGCATTTTATAAAAATAAAAAGTTTGTTATCATGGCAAGCAAGCTCATTTTAGGACAAGTGATATATAATTTAATACCACTCACATACTTACTTGCATACTTGTATAGGACATATGAATCTAAATGAAAAATGTTTATTATGTAGCACTAGACACAGTATACAATTGACCTATTATTCCTCAAGTGCAACAATAATAATAATAAAAAAAAAACAGTCAATTAGAATAATTTCTACTTCGGATTAAACTTGGGATACGCTGAAGAAGCCAACGAGAATCCAAAGTTACTAAAACTTTTGGCACATATTAGATCAATGAAAAAAAAAAAACATGTTGATATCAGTGCTTATTTAAAGGCTAAAAGCTTTCCACAGGATGGCACAGTGGCACAGCTGGCAGCTTTGTCTCACAGCTCTAAGGTCCTCAGTTCAATTCTTAGCCCAGGTTGCTGTCTGAGTAGAGTTCTTATATGTTCTGTACACACGGGTTTTGACCAGGGTGTCCAGTTTCCTTCCACGTCTCAAAAACATGCCAAGTAGTGGACTGGCATTGAATCCATTGGCTTCAATACCCAGTGTTCCAAAGATAGGCTTCAAATCTCAGGAACACAGTACGTAAGGCAGAAATACACACTTGATGGGACACCAGGCTATCTAAGGGCACACACACACACACGCACACCACACACACACACACACACACACACACACACACACACACACACACACACACACACACACACACATGCATGCACACAGTGAGCGAGCAAGACACAGGTGGAGACTATTGTAGTCATATTTACTTTCATCACTGGCAGATGGTTCTGTTCATTCAGACCAGACATGTTCAGTATTTTATTCCAGAGGAAATGAAAATAAAATGAGCTGGTGATAAAATCAGCACTGCTTATGAAACACTATGCTGCATGCTCTGTGTGTGTGTTTATGTCATCATGCCATAACAAATCTCAGCTGCAAAAAATAACAGCTTAATAAAAAAGGATGTTCCGGTAGGAGTGTTAAAGTATATTGGTATGGGTTTATCTATTGATTATGAAATCTGAAGTAGTTATATTGCAGTGGTATAGATAGGTTCTGTCTTTACAATAAAAATAGTCCCTCTGGTAGGAATACTGTAGACTAACAACCATCATGAATGGTTTTGATTGTTGATTAAAATGATATATTTTATTATACCATAAGGAAGTCCTGCTTGTCAAGCTCCTCTTAGGTGAATCTATACCCAGACTAATCTCTAGGCATCGTGAAATATAGCTACTAGAGTTTCTCTTGGGTGATGTAAAACTGATTTTTTTTTTTTGACCATCTACCAAATAAATAAATTGCTGTTTGTTGTTGTTGATGATGTTTTATTGCAGTGTGATTTTGTTCACTATTTCAGCTTGTCACATTTATTATATTTTAATGGACTTATCTAAAAGTGTATATTGTTTGGCGCTATGCCATTACTGCTGTGCATGGATAATTTTATAATTACACCTATGGGAGGGGGCAGGCTGGAAAGTTAGTTCTAACCTTTTTAGTGTTTGGAGAAAGGATGATGAGAGAATACTGAGTGTGGATCTAGAATGCTGCCAGCTGTTAGAGACAAAATAAACCTTAATTGAGGTTTTTGACTAATGACATTGTCTTGGCTTTTTTTAATTGTTTTTTTTTATGACATTGTCACGTCTCTTTGGCTCCCTCCAGGAGGTTTTTCCTGAGGTCAACACAGTCTGAAAAAGAATGCAGGTGATTTTATTTCTTTCTAGTGGTGTTTGTGTGGTCTACTTCGCCCTGATAACACACATTCAGTCTTTTTTTTACTGATAACACACATTCAGTCCCTTAACTGATAAGACGCACTAACATACCATCCACATTAATGATTGGTCAGACCTGAGAGTGCAGGTAGGGATCTGACTAATGCCTGACTTAGTCTGAGCTCCACCCAGCTTAAATTAAAAGACACATACAGTATATATGCAGAATTCCAGGTACAAAATCCAAGTCAAGTTTAATGAGAAAAAAAAAACTGAAAGATGCACTGTAAAACAAAATTGTTATTTTCCTTACCAATGCACATATAATTGCCACTGAATAGCCATGAAGTACAAAATTAGTTTTTGGAGTTTATTGCTCAACATGATGTAGAAATGCCCCACACCCTGGAATCTAACCTACCTAAACACTGAGGTGACTGTGGTTTCACCTTGTCCAGCTTGCAAACTGTAAAGACCTAAATGTAGATTGGTTAGTAGCATTCATTACTCTGGGATATGTGTTTTATTTCCTCCCAGGACACCAGGATACAAAAGCACCAAAACAAATTCTACCTAAACATTTACGGACATGATTGTAGACGACTCTGACCGATGGATGCTTACAGGGGAGTATAAATCAGCAATCTAATATAATATAATAATGTTGTTTGTTTGATAATTAATGTCTATGTCAACCTCGTTTGTTTTATGGTTCTAGTGTTCATGTCCTATGATCACCCTATCCTGTCACTGGGTTGTTACTTGATTGTGTTCACCCGTTCCATGTTAGGCCTTGATTAGATTGTCTGTGTCTGTATATTCTACTGTTTCTTTGTGTAATTGCAAATTCTTATCATGCATTGTAGCATTGCGTTCCAAGTTCTGTGTCCCATTGCACTCGGTTTTGACCCGTAACTTCTTCAAATTTTGTTAAGCTCTGCACCACTACTATGCCATGTGACCTGTGTCCTCTACTAAAGACCAGGGGATAAGACACTAAATTAAAATGAAATGTTTTTCACATGTCTTTAAGAATTCCTTCACTTCCAGAAACTTCTTTATCCTTGTCAGAGTTGTGAAATATCTGCAGCATCTTTTGGAAACTTTGGGTGCAAGATGGGCATTCACTCTGCTTGGAACAAGAGTCCATTACAAGGAACCAGGTCACACACATACATCCGCACATGCATTCAGTCTTAGGGGCAATTCAGAGTAGCTATCCGCCGCCTGACATAACTTTCCGGGAGGTGGGAGGAAATTGGAGAAACCGAGGGAATAAATAGAAATTCAACACAAGTTTAGGCTCAAACTGTGTGAGGTGGCAAGGCTACCTGCTGCAGCACTGTATCATGACTTTAAAGAGAATAGTTTAGTTTAAAACAAGAAATGAGCTACCATATTGATGTGTTCTTAGTCACATTAATAAAATAATTAATTTTATTTGATGCAAGATCGAGACAGAGAGGAAGACCTGAAATGAGAAGGATTACCATATTGACCTCAATAATGGACATGAACCAAGCAGATCTCTACTTATATATTGATTGGATTCGAAACGAAAATGCAATATTTTATGGTATGTGGAAATAAAGTGGTAAAAATTATACCGTAGAAATCAAACAGAATTTATACAATGTAACCCTGAAACAATTTTCAAAACTTGGCTGAGTCCACACTAGAGTTCTACAATGGTTAAAGTTATTTCAGTTCTATAGAACAATTCTAGAATCCATAGTGTGGTAATGGAATTTTCTAAACCTCAGCAAAGCCCAAGAATCAGATTGCAGGAGATTTAAAAGAAATTCCATTAATGCAGGTTTCTATTAACCTGTAAAGGTAGATATGTGGAGGACATATTGAGATTTAGAGATATTGCAGAGGTTACTTTGGGGAAAAAATATGCAGCTAGTGTGCATTCCTGTTTCGGTATGGCTACACTGTAAAGTGAATATTAGTGGTTGTACGTGCGCCAGTGTGTCACTAGCGAAATACTAAACTACAAAAGGTGTACTGTTTTGATGCACTATTTAGTAAAGCAGCATAGGACACAGTCTAGCACTAAAGTATATAAAAACGAGTTGAACTGTTCAGGAGGTCTGGGTCTGAAAATTGGTTTGTGGCAATGCAACTGGTCATTGAAGCACTAAGCTTTTTTCTGCCAAAGACCTACGTAGCCTATAGCTTTAAGGCTGCATTAGCAAAAATAAACCTGGAGCATCTACCAGTTACCCACCTGGCAATGAGACAGGATGTACACACAATTATCACACCTGTATGGAGAATTGTGGGAATATTTCTGGAAATATCAAGCTCTGATTCAAGGCTGGAACATCGTCATCATAGGTACCCAACAACATGGCTGACAGAGAATTCAACAGATTATGCAAGCACAACTTATTTAGGAAATGCTAGCTAATTGTCAAGTGTCAATTCAAGCCAACTGCGAAGCATGCTTTGAATGATCTAAGATGAGAAACGGCACAATCTTTGAGTAAGAACATTCCACACTCATTCATGTCAGCAATACAGAATAGTAATGTACATGCCTCAATATAAAATGAGTAATTAAAATTTTAATTCAATTTTCCTTGTTTGATCTAACCCATGTCTTTATTTAATTCTTCATCTTAAGGCTTTCAAAACTTAAATGTTTTAAATGTTTTATATTTAGACTTTTTTATGGCATTAATATTGAGGACAAAACTTGTCTGTCTAAGTGACTCAAGGTACATCAATGTTGGACGTCCGGACATTACTCCCAGACATTGTTGGCTCTTCATTGTCATCAATGCTGGCTTAAAATCGAGACAAAGTTTCCACTTTGTTCACATTGTAGTTTGAAGTGAAACTGGTATACCTAATGTGAACGCTATGTTGCATGCCTAGAATGACGTCCTCAGCTGAGTTTTTTGTCAAAAATTTCCAAAAAACTTATTGGCTCCAGATACATGGAAATGCTGCTTTCCTGTAGATGTGCATATTTAGTGTATGAGAAATACACCAATTAATTTAGTGTAAGGGAAATACTGTCCTTGATCAAAAATAACCGGATTACATTACTGATTAGATGAGAAATTGAATGCCTAATGTAACTCCTTTGAAATTCAATCATTAGAATTTTCATTAGAAGCCTTAATCTGGTCAAACTTGTGGTCTATTTGTCTACTTGTGGAGAATAATACGCCATTTTCACCTCTCTACTCCCCATTCCCCCACTGGCCAGGATTCCCTTTTTGTTCTCCGTTCTTGAGGACACTTGTGTATTTACACTTTCCGATACAGCAGGTGGCAGTATGCACCTACTTGGGTTGTGAGCCACCATTAAATACCAGCGAAGAAGAGAGTAATGTTTAATCTCAGTTTTACTGATATTATTGATAATTGATCTGTGGCTGTGTATGCTGTACACCTCTTCAAGTGAAGTCAGGAACAGTTCCCAAACCTGGAACAGTTCAAAATGAACCAAACTTTGGGGTCAAGCATTCTTGAAAATAAGGCCCTAATGTGAAAAAACCCTTAGAGACACATGAATTCACCCCTAGGAGCAATTTTGTGTTACCTCGCTATATTTTTAAAGATAGGAAAAAACTCGAAAGCTCTGAGAAATCCCACTCTTCACTTGAAACAATGGAAACAGTGTTTGTAATAAATCGTGACATAGTAATGATGTAACATTCTGCTATTGCACTATTTACACCGTGTTATTACTTATCACAATATTGAACAAAATGGCAGTTGGTGACACACAACCCTTCCCCATACAGCACCACCCCAATCCTCCCCCCAGTGTGAATTAAGCCTTCATGCAGATGTTTGTGTGTGTGTGTGTGTGTGTGTGTGTGTGTGTGTGTGTGTGTGTGTGTGTGTGTGTGTGTGTGTGTGTGTGTGTGTGTGTGTGTGTGCCTGTCTGTCTGTGGGTGTGTGTGCAAGGTCTGAAAACAGCAGGAAGTGCTAGTTAATTAATAACTTTGCTACAGGTGTTACAGGGCCAAGGACATGAGCAGATAAGCAGAGAGAGCGAGACGAGAGTCTCAGTTAACCCGCCAGTTCATTTGCTGTCAAAATGACCCATTTTACATCATTAAAAAAAGTGGACAGGCTAACATTTTTTTTTAATACTGTTTTAACTTTATGAGACTGTCTCAGTTTCTCTTATGAAAATGTGCAATCATTTTTCAATTTTATGCTTCTATTGCTGATGTGATGTCAGAATTATTTTTAACTTACTCTGCCCTAAATGCTTTTCTGTTCACTGAAGAGCACACTACAGCACACTAATGCTGACTACATTAGTGAGGGATGCATCCAGGGGAAAAATATGTACGGAAGACTTAACGAAAAACAATAAGAATTATACTTGTTCATGAAAATAAAAGCTCCAGATTCTGTCCATTTATTAGTTTAGTCTCTGACGTAAGGAGGAACTCTGGACATGGGTAGGCATTACCTGCACTAAGAAGTAAAAATAGACAATTACGATTATCAGTAAGCAGTGTTGACTAAAACAGTATAGTCAACTGGGTTGCATGTGCAGTAGATACTATAAACTACTTAAACTACTAAACTTGAATTGTGTTCAAGTTTAGATCAATAATGCATACTCCTTTTCCCGTAGATCACCTGAGTTCGATCAGATGGGTAATGAATAAACTGCCCCATCTGCCCCTTTTATCTCTTCACCTTGGTGAACAAACTGTTTATAAACCCACTCAGCCACCCACCTCCACCAACACACACACACACACACACACACACACACACACACACACACACACACACACACACACACACACACGAATACACACAAATCAATTATACTAGTCAAGAAATTAAAATTATATAAAGTTTGTTTTTAATATGTGTTTCTTGTGAAAATAATGTCTTTCTATCCTTTTCTCACAAATATTAATTTAACCCATGTTTAAAGCATAATTGCGATACTTTATTTTGTACATACATGTTCACGTACATATTTTGTACCCACTTTCCTCAAATGTAATGTAAGCGATAAGGTGAATCTTTATGTTATAGTATTTGTTATTAGTATTGTATTTATGTTTTTGTTGAGGTTAGACAGGAGAGTAACAAAAAGTGTTTATGGAAACCCTTAATGCACTCCAAAAAATAGTGAGCAATTATTAAGGACGTTTTTTTTTTTTTTTTTAGCAGTAACAAATTACACATGAATTTGATTTTCGCTAACCCTAGTCGCTAACCCTAACCCTAACCCATTTGATATTTGGAAAGAATCGATGGATCTATCTATCTATCTATCTATCTATCTATCTATCTATCTATCTATCTATCTATCTATCTATCTATCTATCTATCTATCTATCTATCTATCTATCTATCTGTCTGTCTGTCTGTATATCTATATATTTGACTATCACTCTGTGTATGTTTGTCTATCAGTCTATTCATGATAATTACCCATAACCTCTAGCATACTTGTTTCTCTCTTCATGCTGTTGATAGACTCAGCATTAATGGTTGGCCATGTCCCACACCCTCATTTTATTTGGCTTGTTTCCACGCTTTATGACTCTGGGCGCTCAATCACTTCCGCCTCGAAAAGCTTCTAAATGAAAATAAAACCGACAACATTTAACTGTTTAAAGCCCAAACTGTCTTTAATTTCCTTTTTCTCCTTTTAATTTCAGGCGTAAAAAAAAAACAAAGGAGTCAGTTATCATGGCTAAGATGTTCCATCAGAGTTAACTATAAACTGACTATTTTTTGCCAGTTGTTTCAGTTGCATTTTTAAATGATAAGGTAGCTTCTGATTTGTATTTGTTTGGTCATTGTTGGTGGAAGCATGGTGGTATAGTGTGCAAGTGGCATGCTTGTGTGCTCTGTAATAAATTGGCACCCCAACCAGGGTGTACCACACCTCTAGTACCTTGGATAGGTTCCAGATCTCCCATGGCTCTGTACAGTATAAGCAGTATAGAGAGTGTGAGAGAGAAAGGGTAAAGTAAAGGGTAAGTAAAATCTACTACAAAAAAAATTACTTAGAGTAAAAGTAACTGAGTAAATGCTGCATCTTATAAAGTTTCTTGAATTGCCTGTTGAGGAGCAATATCACAAACACTTTATTAACATTAACCAAGCATAGCAACATAAAGGATATTTCCATTTTTTTGCAAATTAGTAATAACATCATGAAACCACATTTCCAATACTTGAAAAATATTTTTTTCATGACCAATCCAATATTGCAACATAGAATAAATTATTTTTATAAGGTTTGAATACTTTTTGCCTTCAGTCTCTCCTTATACTTACCAGTATGGGTTGGTAGTTGGTACTTGTTGGTTATATATGTTTTAAAAGAGGTCGTGGGCCATTGATGTTGAAACTTCATTTGCAATAAAACCAGCTGGAGAAGCCATGCTCACATGCCACAACCTTGGTGGTTGCCACATGGCAAACCAGGTCAAACTTGGTTCGAAATACGTTGCCCCAATCAACCCAATAACCTTAAAGTGAGATATAATGTATACACTGCATACCTCATTGAAAAAGCAACTTACCAACAAGTAGAAAGCACTGACAGAATTGGCCAGTAAGTAAAAATACAGTATGCATATGTTTGGTATAGACCTTTATGCAACTTCATTATGCTAGTTGATATAATAGTCTTTATAATAACCTTTTTGCATATATGTCCAAAAATATCTTTGTGCATTTGTCATTCTATCCTTTTTTATTGACTAAGACAAGAGTGAGGAAACATAATTTGCATGTGTGTTCATAAACGACTTCCCAAAACACTCATATTGTATATCGTGAGTGATCACCCTGTGCAGCAGGTTAACACACACGGGGTTGAGACACAATGTCAGCAAATAAAGTTGTAGTGTTTACAGCCCTTTCTTTCTGTCTGGGAATTGTGTATATTTTGTCGGGATGTGAGATACTGTAGATCTGAGGAAGCCTTTGGTAGCTTAACCAGATCAGAATTGTTAACTGTCAAAGTAGGCACACCACAGCATTTATTAGAGTACAAATACGTGTTGCAAAGTTGTAGTTAAAACTTCTAGATATATTATAGTGTTATGTCGAATTATCTGATTCAAAACTGGATGAGGATTAAAGTTCACACTCACCCAATAAAGGTGCTGGGATTTTAACTTGCAAGCTTCAAGTCAAACCCGGAACTTTTGACTATGCAGAAAAACAAAGCACAGTTATGAGAGTAAAAAGGCCCTTTATTTGTCTAAATATTTCCCTGCTATACTAAAATGCTTATCCCAGGGTTTCATTAATGCTTGGTCTAATGGAACAAGGTATAAAGTTTGCCATGATCAGACTGTCTGCTTTATATCTGAAACGCTAGCCTCTCAGGAACTTCCTTAATGACCAAAACATGTGGGAATGGCTTGGAGCAACGTCAGGACTGTACAAGGGTTGTGGCAATAACTCCCGGCTAAATTCCTGTAATGTGCAAGTGGTGTTTGTGAATTATCATATATACAGTTCCCACAGATAGACGCAAATTAGCAATAAGCTATCTGTCATTTTCAAGTATCAGGCATTCCACCCGCTCAGTGTTCACTGGAAAAACTGCAGTCAGATGAGTCACCTCAGCCAGGAACATCATTCACGGATGTACAGTCTTCCCTAAACCGTTTGCACCATTTAAATGTTTTACTGCAACTAAGAGTCTCATCAGTGTACTGTGCCTAAAGTCTTTTATAAGTGTTTTATGCCTTAAAAAAAATTTCAGCACAAATCCCAGTTTGACAAAATACAGAAATCAAAATATTCGGCAAAACATATGGTAGCGAGCTATATAAAAGAGAATAATCATCAGATAATCTTTCAAAACACACATACCATGAGGTAATAGCTGTATTACAATCCCGCATTAACACTAGTAAAAATCTAATTGTGTTGCTTCTAGTTTGGGTTTTGTTCATGAACTACTGATTTTGTTTTCAAATTAGCAGCACATTTACCATTTTTCTCAGTTGATTTGCTCATTTCCTATGGTGGACTTGCATTTCTCAAAACCTCATTTGCGAAACTCTGCACGTTATTTTGTAACAACAGAATATCAATTCTCTTTCTTTCTGAAAAATGGCAAATGCATTTGAGCATTTAGTACTAAAATCAGGTGTTCTGATCGTTAAGTCAAATTAGCTTTACTGTATATAATGACCAGCTGCTCTCAGCAACATATAGTTTTTTTTTTCATTGTGTAAGCCATCTCAACAAATGATTAAGCAAGTACTCAAAATGTATAAAACATACACATTTCAGATTAAATGTACAATACATAATTGTTGAAATGTCCTTGGACAACAAACCAGGTTTTTATAATTTATTTATTATTGTTGGGTGAATCTTCAAAAGGCTTTTTAAGGGCAGCAAATTCAAGACTAAGATTAAGAGTGTAGGATCAACTAATGATACCTGCATTAAATTTATATTTAATTATCTATTATATGTGCTTGTCATTGTATAAACCATATAAACCATTCTTTGCTGGGTTTGGTGGGACCTCCTAATGCCAAAAGAAATGCTATCTCTGTACAGTGCCAAGTAATTGTCAGTAAAAGAGGAAGAAGACTTAGTATGTGTGGTACAAGAGGAAGACAACCAGACATAAGAGATGTTCCTGATAAAATATGAGCCACATCAGGGAGGACCATGTCATACTAGATATCATGATCGTACTATAGACCAAGCAGGCCAAGAAAGTAGCCAAAGGTAGGATGGTCCACTGTTCACTTCATTGTTTAAACATTTAAAAGGGAAATCAAGGGTGTTGTCTTACATAAAGTTTGGTGAACTTTGTTTTTTCATGCGTTGTATTGTGATTCTGTGCTACTTTTAAGTGACTTCATGCTTTACATAACTTTAGAGAGAAATGTCCTCATGGTGATGTATAACTAAAATATTAAAATATTAGGTGTGAGGTAAAAAAAAAAAAAAAAAAGCTGTGGCAAAACAATCCTTGGAAAAATATGTATTTTATATAATACAGTTCTTTGCAGTAACATAAATTCCTCAGTATAGGACCACAATTTAATGCAGTATCAATATTTGCTGTATCTCATTCATAATTTTTGCAAACTTGTTTCCAAAGCTCAAAACATATAAAACATACATATTTCAGAACAAATGTACAATACATCATTTTGGACAAGAAACCAGGTTTTTATAATTGATTTATTATTGTTGGGTGTGTCCTCAAAAGGCTTTTTAAGGGCAGAAAATTCAAGACTAAGATTAAGAGTTAGGATCAACATGATACCTGCATTATATTTATATTCCTTGTTGCAATATGCAAAGAAATGTGCAGAAAATTGTACTCTGTTCTACTGTAAATTATTGTTTGTAGCACAGTTAATCTTGAATCCTGTTTGTCACAGTTATTGGTCTGTGCTACAGAATGTTTACGAAGATGGCACTATTAAGAGCAATTTGCACAGATGGATGAAGAAGATTAAATAAGGGGAACCAGCATTTAAGACAACTGCGACAAAATGGATTTTTATAGAGGATTTGAGTGTTGGGTTCAACTGTGGTGCAAATGCATCACTTGTGATGAAGACTATGTTGAGTAGAACCTTTGTATAGAGGACTAGTTAGTCTACCAACATGTGCAATTTGAATGAACTATGTCAGCTAACAAAAAAGTTATGGCCAATTTCGCATGACACTCGGTACATCCCTCATATGATAACCATAAGGGAAGAAGTTTTTTTTTTAATTGATGTCTAACCACAAGAAGCAGACACCTGTTTTATTATGTCACACTATCTCCTGGCTGAATGAAAATAATTCACTAGCTGTCAATGAAGTTACTATAACATTTGTTGTACTTTTAAAAAGTACAAGTATATTTTTACAGGGTTTCATCTTGATATATTATCCTTGAAAAAACTGCTTTAATTTAGAATTGTGTGGTTGGTTAAACTCATTGCTGAATAGTTATTTTACATAAATGTGAATTTAAATTACATGTATCTCATTAAAATAACCCTTAGGAGTCTGAGGGTGTTTGGGGGCCCTGAAGATAAAAACCTGAAAAAATCCGACAGTCCACCTAAACAATTAAACAAAACTGCCAGAAGGAAAATGCACACACAAAGAAACTAACAAGAAAATTGTGTACAACAGAAAAAGAAGTGGGGTCCAAGTTTGGAATACCACAGAAATAGTTGTTTGTCCTTCACTTTTATCCTGTTGTCTGTCCCGGATCTGTAACTGAGGACATTTAATAGCTGCACTCACTTGAAATTGAGGAACATGTTTATCTAAGCAAATTAGAGGCACCTGCTCAGGTAAGCAGGATGTGGGTCATAAAAGTGTCATGGCTAGGTAAAACTTCCTCAAACAGAGGAGCACCAGCAAAACACATGGGCCAGAGTCAAAATAATTGTAAATGATCAAATTTAGTATATTTATCAGCCAATTAAGCATACAATAACCATTTGCAGTTTATCACTAAGACTAAAATTTACTTATTGAAAATGTAATTTTGAAAAAATACATTTACATTTAGTCATTTGGCAGATGATCTTATCCAGAGCAAATTACAAAGAGTCGATAAAGATTTTATTTACTGGATATTACACATATGACATTTTTCCTTCTACCAACATGTTCATGTGTGTGTGTGGGTTAGTGTTTCTGTCTGTGTTTGCGTGCATATGTTTTTTTTTTTTTCGTTCCCCTTCACTCCTTAATTGCATCCTGGACTTGTGGCGGAGGTTCTTGACTCACCCAAAACGGCCCTTGGGCTATAAAGCATTAAATGTTAAACCCACTCTGTATTACTAACATGTCAGTAAGGGAGATGGGATAATATAAATGCCATTACTATAAAAAGTATCATAATGAAATAAGGTATATTGTATTATCAGCTCCTAGAATTGGGTCATAGGATTAAGATATTAAGTAGAAATAATAAGTAATTAAATTAATTTTAATGAACGTTTTAAGATGATTAAAACAATAAGTATAAAAACGTATATATTGTGAATGACATTAGTAAGGTAGTAATAGAATAAAGCCATGGTCAAACTGGGCATAAATAAAATCCACCTGGTGAAAAAGACTATTCACTGAATGGCAAAGCATGCAGGTATCCACCTCCTTAGATTTCATTTTGAATCTAGTTTACCAAGAATTTTAACCCTGTGAATCTGCCAATCTTGGAAGCACATGCCAAATAGAGACCAAGTCTCATACATGAATAAGGTCTTTCTTGAAGTTTCAATAAAGAAACTTTATAGGGTTTCCTGTATTTCAACAGGCCAAAAGCAGACACCCCTAAGCCCTAAAATACATTTAAGGTCATTATTATTATTATTATTATTATTATTATTATTATTATTATTACTTTTCCAGCTATACTTTGCTACTATTAGCAGTAGTTTTATCTTCAAATAATAATAATCCAAAATTATATTGAATCCACAGTCTTCTATGCCTTTATGGAGCATTTGTGCCTCCTTTTCATTTTAGAAAGACTGATTTAGCAGTATGACTGGCCACTTTAAAAAAATAATAATAATAATTGCCAATTGATACAATGGGAAATAATTTGTCTATGGGCCGTCAGTAGGGAGTGACAAACACACTAACCAACATGATTCATGAGTAATTTTAGGAGTTTAGGAGAGCACACCAGCTTCCACCCAAAACTCTGTTAAAACAGAGCACCTGGTCAGTCCAAATTCCTGTTTTAACAGGATTACCTAATAACCAGACCGGGTGTAGCCCTAGAGGAACTGCTTGTCCTGCAGTTACCCTTACAGCAAATTAGAGTGCATAAAACGTGTAACAAATTTTAGCAATATGTCATTGTCAGCTAAATTGAGCTGCGAATTAGATTTTATTTATTGACTTAACAAGCTAGCAGTGTATTTTAACTGAAATAACAAACAATAAAGTAGCTAGCAGAATACGATTATCTGTCCATTACTGTTTACTGATTACCATAAACTATTATGATAAAACATAAAACATAAGAATAAAAGTTTTAAAGTATTATACTAAAGTCCCGGAAGCAGGTTGCAGATAAAGAGGCTAATTAGCAATTAGCAATAATAATCAGTGATATCAGCCAACTGGCATCTCTTGATAACATTTCTTGAACACAGCAATGTCACAGTCATTATGGGTGCCGAAATGCATTACTTTTACAATACAGTACAATATTCTACACTTAAAGTACATTATAAGCTCAAATACCTAACTTGTATTTAAATAGCCAAATTAGCCTATCAGTTTGAGCTTTTTGAGTAGTTCTTTGAGCTACTATTTTCTTTCTTTTTTTGTATTATCTTATTTTTATGTGTCTAATTAGTGTAATATAGATATCATGAACAGACCTGAAAACCAGTGGGAAATGGGTAAATACATGGTACTTTCTTAAACAACCATGGCAGAAGACATATCTTGTGGTCTTGACAAGGCTGTTTTTTTTTTTTTTTTTACTGTTTCAGAAGGGGCAAATTATTATCCTGCATCAAGCAAAGAAAACAACTAAGGAGATTGCAGCAACTACTAAAATTGGGTTAAGAACTATAAAATGCATAGGTGAATCCTGGAAGGATAGTGCTGAACCATCTTCTTTAAGGAAGAAATGTGGTCTGAAAAAACGTCTTGAATGAGCATGATGGGAGATGACCTAATGTTTAGTTAAATCAAATTGTTAAGAAAATAAATAATGATATTTTTTAAATCAGATCTATGTTTAATAGTAAAGTAAAAACTTTTCCACATGCACAAACATTGTGAAGAGAATCCAAGGGTTTGGGACTAAACAAATGAGTAACCTTAAACCACTTATCAATGAGGCTAGTCAGGTAAAAATGCAGGAATAATGCATTGGAAAAAAGGTCATATAGTCTGACGAGTGCAGATTTACCCCGTTCCAGCGTGATGGTAACACGTGATGAGAAGGCAGATAAAGTGATGTACCCATCATGCCTAGTGCCCTCCATACAAGCCTGTGGCGGAAGTGTTGGTCTGGGGTTGCTTCTGTTGGTCAGGTCTAGGTTGAGAAACTTTAAGTGCCCAACATACGTACCTGGGTATAGTGAATGAACGGGTTTTTCCAAAAATGGATTTCTTTACTTCCCTGATGGCATGTGCATGTTCTAAGATAACCAATCCGGGACTCATAGGGCTCAAATTGTGAAAGAATGGTTCAAGGAGCATGAAACATAATTTTCACAATAGATTGGCCAGCACAGGGACCAGATCTTAACCCCATTGATAATCTTTGGAATCTGTTTTGAGAACCCTTTACACAGGTGTCTGACTCTCCCATCATCTACTAGATCTTAAAGAGAAATTTATTTGACTCTGGACTGAATTAAATGTTGTGACATCATCTTTGGTAACACATGATGAGAAGTAACGGATGTAACGGAAGAAAGCCATGGGCATAATCAAATCAAAGGTCAAGCCAACAAAATGTTGCAGAGTGTTTTTATTCTTTTTGGCTGGTCAGTGTATAAAGATCAATTGGCATAATGACTAAAATAAAAAATAGATCAGTAGGCAGATTAATTTTTTTTTTTTTTTTTAAAGACATGTCTGGGGAAAAAATGGACCATTGCAAAATAATCACTTTCTCATGTTTTTTTCTTACAGCTGCATGTATTGGTGAGATAAACAGTTTTGTGTTATTTTTGGTTAACTGTTGACAATATTTCTCTTAAATTCAGAATATAACTATTATTATTTAGAGTGTATATTTAAAGAAAATAACATCAAAACACCTTAAAAATACCCCAAGATCATACAATATTTGCAGAGCTTTAATAACTCAAATGAAACAAAATGCAAATAAGTTGTAAACAAATTGTGCTAATGCTTTGGCTGAGTAACATTAAGAAATCAATAATTGGTGGAATAATTATAGCTTTTATGTGTTTTGGCGTGCTCTCCGCCAGTTTTTCACATTGCTGTTGGGTTACTTTATACCACTCTTTTTGCAAAAAAGCAAACAGCTCAGCTTTGCTTGATGGTTTGTGACCATCCATCTTCCTTTTTATGACATTTCAGAAGTTTTCTGGAGTAAATTGCAGTGGTGTATTATTTTTGTCCAGAGTTGCATGTACAGGATAGTGTAAACAACAGTAGAAGCCACTTGAAGTAAATTCTGCTGTAGCCTTTTTTTCTTTTGACATGCTCATTAAAAACATTTTTAAAAAATGGGATAATTATATCCATTTCTGCAGACTACTGAGGCATTTTAGCAATTTATTCATCTATTCCTCTAGGAACCTCTATAGCCCAAATATTAACTGTGGAGGCAAATTGTGACCATTATATTTATTCCCATTTTTACAAATGAAAACAACCGTCGTAGGACCTCCGGTCCACATTCACACATTCCGGACAATGTCGGAACATCAGTTAGCCTAATCTGTCATCGTCTTTTGATGGTGGCAGGAAACCGGAGTGCCTGGACAAAACCCATCCAGTACAGGTGGAACATGCAAACTCAATCCAGACTGACCCCAAGGAAGGAATTGAACTCAGACCCTGGACGTGCAAGGCGACAGTGATAAACACTAGCCATTGTGCTGCCCGTTTCAGCAACAGAAGCTTGTATGTGGGTACAGTGGGTCGTATTGGTTGCACCTAGAGGTCAAGGTCCTATATGGAATCCTGAGCTGTAGTTACTGTCTGGGTGGAGACCCTGACCAGGACAGCTGAAAGTGAGGGGCTGAGTGAGCCACTCAGTCATGCAGTGATAAACAGAGTAATTGAGTCAACTAGGGCTGCTCAAACCCTGCAACCAACATTTAACACAGCCACCTGAAATTGGCAGTTAACATACTGTACTACTTGAAAAAAATCCCCAAACTTTGCTAAAGGCTGTCCCTCAGGACGGGATTTAAACTGCTTTACACCGCTGAAGTCTAATTGGCGGCCCATACAGAAACACGAAAGGTCTTTTGGCGCCCTCTTCTGGTGCAGCACCAGAAGCGCCTTTCTCAATTCTATACAACAAAACAACTTTTAAATACATTTTGAAAACTGGAGCAGATAGTGGGCGTGAAACGGAACAAAAACACCAGAATGTCAGCTATAAGTTGTATGTGCAATTTTTCTAATAATAATAACAACAGAAAATACAATTGAGATTTTGATTCAATGACGTCAACAGACTTTCTCTCAGCCCATTGGTCGGCTTTTTAAACTCTGGTCACATGAGCACGAGCGAGAACGAGAGGAAACCGGACGCAAACACGTATCGGAGCAACGAAACTGCGCTCTTAACCTTTGTGTTGTTGGTTTGTTTTTCTTATAATATGTTCCTTATTTCTGGTTGTTGTCTTAACCCCTGTAGTCTGTGAGTCTGTTCAGCATAAAAGAAAACTTCATTAAAGGTGAGCCTGATATTTAATTATTGCACATGCACAGTTATATGAAGCTATGGTGAGCAAAGTGTATAAAAATGTACTTGGACATAAAAGTTTACAAACAAAGAGTTGACTCGTTCATAATAGCATTATTTTAGTTTAATTTATGTTGTGCTATCTAACAAAGATTCTGTACAGGAACATGTTTAGTGAGGTGCAAATGGTGTTTGTATAAATAAAGATGCATGTATAACCCTACACATCCTCCTTTATGTCAGTGATTATAAAACTGCTTTGTGCACACACGAAGTTTGTGGTTTGTCTGTATGAGTGAGGGATTTAACCCCTGGCCATTTTTGGAACATATTTAAAAATTTTGGAAATATTTTTTGGCCCCTATTTTTTAATCCCTCTTACCCTAAGGAACTCTTCATAACATCATGACAAATATGATTGAAAAAACATGCATGGTGGCGTGGAGATTAAAACAGCCACTTTGCAACTTCAGCGTTGGGGTTTGAATCTCGCCTCCAGTCCGTTTCCGTGGAGTTTGCATGTTTCCTCCTGGTACCCGAGTTCCCCCACCATCCAAAGACATGTTTTGTAGGCTGCTTGGCATTTCCAAATTGGCCATATTGTAAGATTGGGTGTCCAAGTGTGTATCTGTGCTCTGTGATGTGTTGGGATCCGGCTCTAAGATTGGCTCCAAGTCTGTGAGACTGTACACAGGATAATCAGTATGGGAAATTAATGGCCATTGTGCATTTAAATAGTATTTATCATATTACCTTCATTTTGATTCCCAGCCACTGGATGCAGTGCCGGTCCCAAGCTCGGGTAAAATGGGAGGGTTGAGTCAGGAAGGGCATCTGGCGTAAAACCTGTGCCAAGCTTGTATGTGCGGACTGGATGGCCCGCTGTGGCGACCTCTTGCCATGAGCAGTCAAAAGACCAACAACTTTGTTGCTTTTATAAGACAAAAGATTTCTGTTTTCTCATTTTCTAGCAGAGAGACCTAATCCAATGTCTAAACTGGCTAAGATTGTTCCTCTTACTATATATAAGTGCTATTAATAAATGTTAGTTGAATGATTCGGGCTGTAGAGTGCATCTTATTTTTTGTGCAAGATGTTGTATTAATACTCACAACTATTTATGTTTTTATTTTGTCACTGTTCAGATTGATCAGCGTTTAAAGCAGTGTCTCATTCACTGTTCATCTCGATCAATCATTTTCACTTCTCATATTTTGTCCTCGTGATATTACTCACTTGTGCTCATTTACTAGCTTCTCATTTTGAATCATTTGAAGTGACCACAAACTGACTCATTTGCTGACTTTTTTTTCGTAACTGGACTCCTTAAAATGTTTGAATCATGGCGAAATCAGTGTGTCACTGTTCTAGGGGGATTTTTATGTCCCTAAAACTTTTTAGAGTGTTCACACATGGGGAAAACAAAAAACAACCGAAAATCAAACATGAATTGATATGTATTTTCGGCATGAAAACATCCCATCATGCAACAGAAAGTGAAGAGTTTTTTTGTAGATACTGGAGAGAACCACTGTGGCTGCTGGTGATTGCATTTTGCGTGGTCAGGGACTAACGCTTCATGTGGTGTAATTTTTTTAAAAAGAGAGCTTCGATGCATATACTGTATCTACTGTAACTTTTACCAGATGAGTCTATAGTGTCAGCACAGTCAGCAGGGTTTCCACCAAAGGAAAACCACAATCTTCTTTCTGTCTTATTCAAGCACAACTATGTGAGTCACCTGATCACAAAAAAAAAAAAAAAAAAGTTTTAAAAGGAACTAATGTTCCACAACATTAAGTGTAAGTGATAAGCTGCTTTGAAATGGATTAACTTTAGGTACTGTAATTGCCAAATTGCTCTGGTATGAGAGGGATAAAACCATTTGAGAGGTGTTGTTAAAGTACACAAATTAATCACCTTACACCAACCAGTTGTTCATTATTTTCTTTTAAGAGCATGCCATTTTGTGGTTTATTTTATACGATGTATGCATAGCACACTGAATGCTGTTGATCATTTACTGTAGTCAGGAGCATAACAACTGACAACGAATTATAGCTAAACCAACAGCTTTATGCTATCTTCCATACAAAAATGTGAGTTTTTAACTAAACAAGCCTCTCCTATATGAACCCACTTGCAAACGATTTCTGGATTAATACCTAGTAAATACTGTGATATAATTATTGAACCTGGAATGTGATTTGAGGTTCATTTGAATGTGGAAACATTTTAGTAGATACTACAAAGCACCCCTAGTGATATATAGTGTGCAACTGTTCTAAAACAAGCGTCACGAGGTGCTGCGGTAACACGAGACTTATTGTTCATGACTAAACTAAAAAGATCACCTACCATTCTTTCATTATTTTCCCTGTGACTAGAAAATCACATCCTCTTTTAGGCTTTTTTTCTTATTGTGTCTTCATCCTTGTGTGTGCGTGCATGTGTGCACAGTCATCAGAAACAGCTCTCGAACACTTTTGGCATTGTGATCAGACTAAACACTTTGTATTGAAAACCTTTGTGCATTTAGGAGCAATAGTAGTTTGTAAAGGCCTTTTATAAGCATACACACGCACGATCCTGTGCACACCTCACACATACAACAAAATGACACAGAAGTGCTGATCGTTTAAAGTGTGGCATGTTGTTGCGTCTGACATAGCTGGGGGGGGTTTGCGGACGTTCAACATTAAATTTAAGCGTAAACGGTTAAAAAGTATGACATCCTGAGGCATTAATACACTCACAAATAAATCGAATTAGTAATGTTAAGATATTGCTTTGGTTATGAGAAAAATAAAATAAGACATGCAGTTAAAATATAGCAATTTTATTTGTATAGAGCTTTTAACAATTGTCATTGTTGCAAAGGAGTTTTACGGAGTCAGAAGAAAATTATGGAAATTTGTATGAAATTTTGACTTGATATTCTCTTTCTCTACCTGTTGAGGCAGACTGCTTATTACTGTAATGTAGGGAAATCATATTTTGCTAATCTGGATATGGAAATGTGACAGAAGAAGTATTTGTCTCCAATTTAAATGTTAGAATGCTTAAATGAAGAATGCTTAACATCTTTTCCAATAAATGCTGCCTTCTGCATTATAATTGTTTAAAAAAAAAAAAATCTAGTCTCATCTATGATCAGTTTGATGCTTCGTGTATGAGATGGGGAGCCAATCAGTGCTCCTTCCTCAGCCATAGACCAGGTTTATGAAAGTAAAAAGATTTGCTCACACAGAGATTATGGAAGCTAATGGGAAGCTCCTGGAAAGCTTAATGGGAAGCTCCTGGAAACGCCTAATGTTACACTCACTTGGAGCAAACATGCAGAAAGAATATTATTTATTCTGCCAAGAAAGAAACAAAGGATTAAGTGTTTCCTTGACTAATATTTATCTATTGAACAGATCATTAAATCTAATCACCCTCTCATTCTTATAGGAAATTCTTTCTGTTCTGGCCAGACTGGGTCAGATCAGACTATTCTAATTTCATTGTTTACATGATGCATTTATGTTCTAATTGAGCCATTATTCTGATTATTAACGCAATGTTAATGTCCATGTAAATGTACCTAGTGTATATCTACTAACTGATGATAGGCATTCCTTCTCTCCATTTAAGCATTGCATGTATGTAGAAAATTGATTTCAGATTTTTTTTTTTGTCAACATATGGATAAGTGTGTTAAAGTGACTGCTTGATTTTTAAACATGTTTATAACATTTGTCCTTCCAGCACTGTTTTACCTCTGATCTCTGTGGAATACCATTAAGCATGAAGTCTGATATTGCATATGAAAAGGTATGGTTTGGTTCAAAGTCTATATTTAAGCTTTATTTGGTCTTTATAACTGCAGGCTGATGGCTTCTTAGAGTCATGCTGTAGTTAAAGGGTGTGTTTGTGATTTGGGAACAGAAGAGTTTTGTGCAACTGGTATTCAATGTTATAATTCCATTGTTATTAATATAGATTAGACAGCTAAATAAAGACATTTTTGTGTCCTCCCTTAAAAGCCTTTGTCTGCTGCTGAAATCTATCCCAATTTCTACAAAACAGACAGTGTGTTATGTGATGTACTGAAGAAGTCTAAAATGTCTACCTTAAAAACTAGATGTCTGCATTAAGATAAACAGGGATTATCTGACCAGGAAACTGCCATTAGTCATACAGTATATCATTTGTTTATTCGGTGGTTCAATTTCTTTTCAGGTGACTGATGTGGAATCAAGTAAAGGAGAGAGTCTTTTGAAACCTCAAAAGGTAAAAGAACATACTGTACATAAGCCCCAATTTACAGCATGTCTTTGTAAAGATTAATTGATCTGTATTTACATCTGTATTTTACATCTACATAGACTGGGCCTCAGTCAGTGTGTGAATCCAAACTTAAAATTTCTGCTGGATTTACAAAAGTTTCAGAAAAACAGACTTCCCATGTAGCTATGAGTAAATTACCAGGGACATATTCAGAATAGGTGATTAGCATTTCCATCTCCATTAAGATCCCACAACAGCAGAAATTATGAGTATACAGCATAAAATGCTTTCTCAGAGGTGGAAGTGAAGATTATTTAATGCCACCATGCCTGCTGGGAACTGCGTTGTACTTGCCTAATTGATCATTAAAAAATATAGATTTTTAGTCCAAACTACTAGAGAAATCTTACAGAAAAAGCTAGCTCGCTAACCTAACAGATTAATAATGCTAACATTCCTAGGCTAAGATCAGCCAGTTTAATTGGCTTAGTTAATTGATTAAATATATAATTAATATGTATATAATGTATAAATTATATATAATGTACAGCTAATTGTATGTGGAGGGAGAAAAACATGGCGTAACATTTCTTTACCACCTTAAACACCTTCTCATTTTAAAATGATATGACGTCAGCGATCAGGGCACTATGGAGATCTGTGTTACAAGATTGCAGTGTTTCCTGTAGGCCCCAAATGCCTAGCTACATGGGAGCTTCGTACATCTTGGAATGAAACACGTGTTGGGATTGACCCCTAGGATTGAAAACTGGAAAAAAAAAAAAAGGTCTTGCTTATTTTTTTATGATCATTTTAACCCTGTGTTTGTCTAGTATTCCAGGTGGATTCTGATCATCACCTGTCTGATTGCTGTGCTGCTCGTGCTGTTTAGCCTTCAAACACTCCTTATTCCATCAATCTCAACATCTGACCTTAAGATCAATCCTCCCATGACGCACACCTGCACTGACAACTGCAAGTGAGGGAACACACTAAATAAAGATTAATTTGTTGGCATATATGTAGATGACTGTATGGGTGGATTGTGTTGAGGTCTGCCGATGACACTGCTTCACGTTTTCTATCACACACTCATTCAAAAACACTCTTTGCCAGTTTTTTTTTTTTTTTTCCTCAGTGGCACTTTCAGATTCTATCTTTAGTTGTGTGTTATATTAGTGTGTGTGCGTGTTTGCAGACTGGTTCTGGTGGAGAGCATCCCAATGGGGGTGGAATTCAACTCATCTGTTAGCCATCCATCCATCTATCAAGAATGGCGTAGTCTCTTGTCAGAGGCACAGACCAGTCTGGACATTGCATCGTTTTATTGGACCCTCACTAACGAAGATACGCAAACACACGAGCCCACAGCTAATCAGGTAAGAATACTTTGGTCATGATGATATCTGATTATTTAATCCGCAATAGATACTTGTCTGTTTATCTCATTCTTTCTACCATCACACCTGTCTACACTCTTGTGTATGTCTTCTTAAATGTCTGGCTTTCTTCTAGTCTACCTGTATTTAGATATTTTTTTCTTCCAGTATAATACACTATTATTTGCAAACTTATAGTAATTAGAATAACCACAGGCTTGTAATACGAGAAATAAAGTTCTCTGCAATATTTTACATGCTTCTGTGTAATTTTTCTGCAATATTTTCTCTGTGTTTAAAGGGTGAGGAGATCTTGCGGGAACTTGTTGATCTTTCTAGTAAAATCTCTGTACGCATCGCTGTGAATTCTCAGGGCAGACGGCAACAGAGTGACATCCAGCAGCTCGTTTCTGCTGGTCAGTGTCTGTCAACACAAAGCAATTCTAGCATACACTAGCAATAGTCAAACTTTCAAAAACTTTTATTTAATTTTGTAACCTAAAATTATGTTTAAAAAGGGTTTCAGCTTTTTCCTGTTAACAAATGTCGAATATGTTGTCTCTCTAAGGTGCTGACGTGAGATCTGTAAACATGCAATATTTAACATCTGGTGTGCTCCACACTAAGTTCTGGGTGGTCGATAAGAAGCATGTTTACATCGGTAGTGCCAACATGGACTGGAGATCCTTAACTCAGGTGACTTTAATATCTACAGAATATCTTTTAAACTTTGTAAATGTAATAATAAATAACTCATAGTTATAATTTTTTTATTTATTTATTTACAGGTATTTGTTTAAAAATATTTGTGTCTAGACTTTGTGTGCTTTATGAGTTTGCTCCAGCTACTTAAGTCACCCCCCCTCCCCCCACCATCAAAAGACCCTCACAACCACCACCATTGGTGTTTTCAAATTACACCCTGCTTACATAGGCTTCCTGTGGCATGATACCCTAAACATAATAAGCAGTATGAAAAATAAAGGATTGAGATATTTTGTTTTCCCTCATTTCTCTGAAGCTTGGTCAGAGGGTTTATGTGTGCTGATTTGACATTGGTACATTCCTTTTTGTTCAGTGATGAAAGACAGATCCCCTCTGAATAGCCATTATTCCAATTAATATTGGTGCTTGTTATTTTAGTCACTAAATATTATGTCTACATATTACATATCATAATACAGAGCCAGGCCAAAAAAGGCCTAATATTTCAATATTTTAATCACATGTGTGTATTATTCCTCCTGGAACCACTCTTTCTCAATTTGAATCCATGCCATCAGGATAAAGAAATATCCATTGATGTGATAACCTGGTCATTCAGGTCATCAGCTGACTTCATTTCATTGTCACATATCATTGCTGCCTAGACTTGATCAACTGAAGCAACCCCACATCATAATACTGTACAGTGGGCACTATGCATTATGAATGCAGCGCTTAATGTGCTTCGTTTGCACACATTGCTCTAGAATAGGGTCAATCTGGATTGGTCAGACCAAATGACATTTTTTCATTGCTCCAAAGTAAACGCAAACTGAAACCCTTTTCCTGATTAGTTTCAGTAACATGTGGTTTTCTAGTGGCCACATTTTTTTCACATAGTTGGCAGAAACATTATCCTCCTAGGTTTTTTATAATGTATTGGACAATTTGTAACCCAATTCCAGTCATTTTAGTGTTTTCGTTACTTGATGCAGGCCAATAATTTGGCTCTTTTGAAACGCCAGCTTTTTTGGCCTGCCAGTGTATTTCCACTTTTGCAACAAGGCCAACCTAACCAGTCAGTCTCAGTCAAATCTGTGTGTTTTTACTGTACTCTGTAAACATAAACAAAACTTCAGGTAGGTGAATGTTATTAAATTATTCAGACAGCCAACATGGGTTACCAGAATCCCTTTTTTCCACTCAACATGGCGGCTACTACTACTAACATGGCTCGACTACTAATGCGTTGGCTTCTTAAAGGTTGAAAGTGGAATGGTCTCTGGGAGCCTCGAATTTATGAGTGTTAAAGTGTAGCTGTACTTTAAAGTTAAATTTAAAGCTTTCATTAAAAAAAGGATAAGAGTGGTCATTAATACACATACTGGATGTCATATAAATATTATGATGTAACAAATGTATATATAAAGAGTTTCTTGATGAAATTTTTTTTTTTTATATATTTTTTTAAGAATGCTTAACAATATTCTTAAACAATATATTTGTTTTTTTGTTCACTAACCCTGATCTGAGAACTTCAGCGAAAAATCTCAAGTTTTAATTCTAGTGAAGCATGGATTAGTCATTATAAACATGCCCAGACACTCACTTGTTCCACGCCTGTCCCTATTACACGTTATATTTTTGTTACATTTTGACAGGTGAAGGAGCTCGGTACTGTGGTTTATGATTGTAAATGCCTCGCTGAAGACCTCGGGAAAATATTCGAAGCTTATTGGTTCCTTGGCAGCAGCAAGACAGTACCTGCTCCCTGGCCTAGTCAGTACTCTACAGCCTTTAACAAAGAAACACCAATGCAGCTGTCAGTCAATGGGACAGACGCTAGAGTTTACCTGTCGGTAAGAGATTTATAATCTTCAATAAGACTAAATGTAGTAAATATAAAACATACTTATAAATGCAACTTGTGGAATATTAAAAGAAAAAATTAATCTTGCGAAGAGACGTTATAACTTGTTTTATAACTCACCATTTGTCATTTAATTGTATTTACACACAGTTGAGGTTATGTATAGCATAGAATTATTAGCTTGATGGAATGAATAAGTAAAAAAAAAAATCATCATGTTATGACACATGTATTACTTCAGATCAATTAAATTAAACATATCTGTAATAATTCTGTCTTTGCAGAGTTCTCCTCCATCGTTGTGTGCTGAGGGCAGAACTTCAGATCTTCAGGCCATTTTAAGTGTCATCAGTGACGCACAGCAGTTCGTTTATGTTGCTGTGATGAACTACCTGCCCATTGTGGAGTTCACACATAAAAGGTCTGTGTTATCCTTGACTGTATGGAAGCAGTATCAGTGTTCCCCCAGCCCTAACTCCCTTTATGTTTACTGCAGATGTATCTACACTAGAGTCTTTCACTGTTTTTGAAATGGCCTCAAGCTATTTTACTATTTTTGGCGATTAAGAAAATGTATAAATGAGAGTGTCTGGTTTGAACTCTGGTGAGGTCACGATTTCTGTCAGGTCAGAGTCGACCAGCACTCTGGGTCGTAGGGTAGTAAACTGAAAGTAGTAACAAATGAGGAGAAATGTTCTGCTGTTGACTAGCTAAACGGTAGGCACATTTAGGGAGAACACATCAGAGTTGTGTAAATAGAAACTCAAGGGCATAAAAACATGCTTATTTTGACTAATAGTTTACTTGGAAATTAAAGTTTAATGCTGAGCATCAAAAACCACAAAGAACATGAAAAAAATATGAAAATAGAGAGACAAAAAGACTTAAGAACCAGAAAAACTGCTGATTTGTTTTGAATAATTACTATTTTAAATGCCTTGTTAAATTCACTATTTTATCATGTTATTTATACAGTTTGTGGAGGTCAGATTCAGACACATCACATCCAGAACATGAAAATGTCACATCTAAAAATCATTAATTCCCAAAATTACAAAGATTTTTACATACACAAGTCTTGTTCATACAAGTCTATCAGGATTTGTAGAAAAGCTATTATGCTGTTGAGTGGAAAAATTATGCTGCTATGCCAATTCATGACTTAAAGATTTGTTGTTATTTGTGTTGTTCGACTGAAAGTATGGAAAGGCACAGTTCCTTTGACCTTGTATGTCTTCCAGATACTGGGCTGACATCGACACTGAGCTGAGGCGTGCAGCATTCGAGAGGAAGGTTCATGTGCGTTTGCTGATCAGTTGCTGGAACAGCACCTCTGAAGTCATGTTCCCATTTTTACGCTCGCTAGCTTCGGTACAGGATTCAAAGAGTGGGCTGGATATTCAGGTGGTGAGTGAGACCATGATCACACGTAACATAGGAAACATACTTTAGATAAGGGGAAACACACAAGGTTAATTCCTCAAATCCATCAGGGCAGTGTCTGCAACTTATACTTAACATATGTTTTTGTTCACATTTTTTAAATATTTTTTGCTTTCCAATATCAGCAATATGAATTACGCTTTGTAAATCTGCACAGAATCAGAAACTAGCACAGTATTTCAGCACGTATTTAATAAGCCCTTTGTAAAAAAAAATAAATAAATAAATAAATAAAATTCAGGGTTTGGGAGTCCAAGAGTGCAGAATTGTTCCTGCTCTCTGGGTGAGTCAATCAGATCAGCACTATCCAGTCATGGACACCTGTGTGTGGAGGAGGGCACAATGCTTTCCTCGGTGTGCTGTCTATTTCCAAAATAATGCTGTGTCTGAAATCGCTTGTTTATGAGAGAGAAGAATATGTTCAGTAGGGGTTCCATTACTCAGGTTACTTAAGCAATATCATGCTTGAGGTCATGCTGTATTGCTGGATATAGCATGGCTGTGTTGCTTCCGGCACATAGTCTTTCGCCAAAGGCATCACTGCCATGCTATATCTAGCTATACAGCATGTGTCATAATACTTTTATACAACAGTTAAACAGTTGTTTTGCTCCGCCAGAGGTGAAAATAGTTAGAAATTCTTACTGGTAAATTGTAGCCAAAGGGTGAGGAGAAAAAACCATGTAGATGGTGGACAGTCCTGTAAATCTCCAATGAAAAGTTTCTCTTTTAACTTTCAGGGTTACAAGGTTAAATCCCAAATAGCGTTAAATTGAAAGCTAGTGGACTAGGTTGTACAATCCACACACACCAAGTAGTACCTTTGAGAAGGGGTCAGAGAGCAATTTGGAATTCAACCTAATTAGCTTCGTAGCTGCAAATAAAAGAACACTGAAAGTTCAGAGACATTTCAGAATCAGTTATTAAGGTGTTAAGATAACACAACATTATCAGATGTGTTTTCTTTTTTGGTTTTTGCTTTCTCATTGATTTTTAAGGACTGTAAGCGACGTACCTTCATGCTGGCGACCGACAGTTAGTGTGATTTAATGGTTATTAGAACACCTGGGATGCAGAGTAAATATAGTTAAACATCCCAGTGATGTTACTTTCTATTATTATTCCTCATGGAAAACCCCTCGTCCAATCAGATTACTCGGTTAGATCTAGATTAAATGTATTTAGTGACCTCTTGGTGACAGAACATGAACAAAATGTGGCAGTTAAAAGTATGATTAGGGGTTGTTTTTTTTTTCTTCTATTTTTAATCTGGGTTTTTGTTTTTTGTCTTTTTTTGTTTTTTTAATACTACTCATCCATTTTCCTTTCTTTGTAAGCCACTTGTATGCCAAAAGTGTTATGTGCTTTCATGTTGTGAGGGGAAAATAGGGGCTTTCTAAAACTAGTAATTAAGTAGGATGTGGTTTACAGTGAATTACATGTTCAATCACTTTTCTCTTACAAATGCCAAATCTAGTATCTCAACTGCATAATTTTTATTCTCTTTTTTTTGTGCTCTCTGCAGAAAATCTTCATTGTTCCCAGCAGTCCAAGTCAAAAGGAAATCCCCTTTGCTCGAGTGAACCATAACAAGTACATGGTGACCGACAGAACTGCCTATATAGGTATTTGAACTTGTGCAACTCTCAACACTTGTGAACATATTGGTACACATTGATGGTAGCCCTTATTAATCATAGTTCAAGCTGTTCTCACTTAGTCTAGAAGATTGTTAATGATGCCAAATCAGGCATAATACTTTTACACTGTTCTACAGCCTGTTTATGCCAGGAGGAAAGGGGAAGTATGCCTTATCCATAATGTGTGTCACTGAAGCTTTTTTCCTAGTGTCTTTAGAGAAGTTTCCCGACAAAACAGTGTTTCCGTTAGTGTGTTTGTGCATGCACGCGTGAAAGTCGTCCCACACAGTAGCGTGTTTGATTTTTATTTTACATTTTGTATTAATTATTAACATCTTTACATCATTTTCATTATTACTTATGGGGAAATTTGCTTTGATATACAAAACACGCTTCCAGACCAAATTATGCTTGTAATCCAATATTTAACTATATAGTAAAATAAAAATGTGATCAAAGCATACTGCTTTTCCCATCTAAAATCTCATCCTTTGAACAGCAGAACCACAGCAGATAAAGTAGGAATGTACTCTTGACATTTTTATTTTTATTGGTGTTGTCAAATTGAACTACAAAACCGCCACCTACTGTAACAGAAAGAATAAATACAGAAGTATACTAGGGTATGGAGTAATTTTATTATTATTTATTTTATTTTATTAATTAAGGCAAAGACAAGACTGGATCAAATGTTCTTGGGACTACGACAGAATGTTTCTTAATGAAAAATGTATCATGAGATTTTTATAGCTGACTGTGGGAGGGATGATGTACATCTCTCCCTGTCAATCACTAGCCATTCATTATCAAAGAGCCTCAATTCAAAAAGTGGCTTTATGTGTCTTAGAGAACCTTCACCCTCCCTGGATGTTGTATGATGAGGGAAGACTGCTGGGTAGAAATTGTCCCTAATATATGATGAAGAAAATCAATTTCACGTGTTCTGAAAAGCACTAATTAAATTTTCTTTACTCCCTCCATTTTGTGCAGGAACTTCGAACTGGTCCGGTGATTACTTTGTGAACACAGCGGGCTCAGCGTTAGTGGTGAATCAGACTTCAACCGCATCATCAGAATCCACAGTGAGAGAACAACTGCAGGCTGTGTTTGAAAGAGATTGGGCTTCTTCCTATAGCACTCCGCTCAACCATGACACCAACCTCAAACAGATATGCGTTACATAACACAGAACTTGCAGGGGGGGACCTTGTGATCCAATGTTGTTTTAAATGCAGCTTTCCCAACTTCACCGAACACCCAGGCCATATAAGGGAAGTAGCATGAGTGAACACACTCAACATCTGCAGCCAGGACACTGAAGCTGAAGTGATTTCCTGTCATTACAAAATTGGTTGCATTTACGCTAAAAAGTTTAAGGTGATGCGTAAAATAATAAGTCACAACTTGTTGCCTTTTGGTTTACATTTGTGTAAGTGTTATTGACTTCATTCTCAATTCAGCATTTATTCTAATCAACTGCACCAGAGAACACATGGTGTTTATTTCAGTGTACAACCATCTGTTTTATCATTGCACTACACAAACCTTAACAAATGATGCACATTCCTGAGGGAACTTCAAAAAGACATCTTTACAACTTCACTTCCGAAAAGGAGACCTTTTCCCCCAAAATCATTACTCATTTATTACAGATAGCATTATAGTCCTCTTGCACTTCAGCACTTAGTAAAGGTTAAACCAAAAATAAAAGGTTTATTCATATTACACACAGCATCCATATTATCCAAATGTTTTTATGGTGTGGATTTCTGAAGGAATGTAACCGTGATTTGAGTGGTGATGAATTGGCTTATCTTGTTGGCTCCATTGCTTTTGTAACTGCAGTAAAAAGTTTCAGGAGCAAGCATCAGATCAAGCATGTCGTAGTTGTTGTCTGATGATGCCCTCTTTTGTAAAACTATTGTTCTTGCAGTTGTTGAAGCATTCTAAATGTTTTGTCCTTTGTTAGAAAATAAGATGCATGGGATTTCCTGAATATTTTCATAGAATTTTTAATTCTTCTGGTAAAATTTTTCTTTCCTCTGTAAATCTATGGAATAGAATAACTACAGTGCTGTCCTTCAACTGCATTAGATTTATTACTTGAAATTCATGTTTCTTTTCTTTTTTTTGGGGGGGGGGGGGTGAATATATACCTTTTACTCATGTTCTCCAGCAAGCCACTTATTTAACCAATTCTGAGCAACGCGTCTAGTACAGATGTGCTTCAAAGTAAATCAGTTCTATATTTTCAATACTTAAATGTCCTGCATTTTTTATATCCTCATTATTTCCTTATGAAGCGCTTAGAGCATGGTGAAAATGGTGAAAGCACTGTCGCAGGTGAAATAATCTCAGGTAATGCATTTTTATACCTCAAACTCCCTCTGCTTAACTTCTCCATATGTGCCATTTCACTGTCTAGGTAAATGAGCTACTGCTGTGCCACGCCCCTCCAGAAAATAGCAAAGCTGAGAAACAAGGTGGAGGAGGGTTTCCCTTATACTGTATATGGTCAAAATAGGGGGAGAATCTAATTGACTTGTTTAAACCTCAGCCAGTACAAAAGTGGGACAAGAAAAAAAAACAATGCATACATTTTATTTTATTTATTTAAACAAAAAATTGCACACAAACACTCAAAACATACTGTACCTGAATTGTCAAATCCTTTGATTCTCATATTCAGGTGTGTTAATGTAGCATTTCCCAGTTCTCTAAAGTGTATTCTATTGTTTCATTGGATTATGAAATGGGGTTAAATGTCTGTGAGTGTATTGTTTCTTGCTGATACAGCCCATGAACTCATTAAAAAATACTTCATAACAGCATTATGGGTTTGTTAACAAATGTATGGTAAAAAGCTGTAAGCAATATCTGCTAATCATTATCCTTCAAAACAGGTTCTCTTGTTTAGAAATGTGCTATCTGTGATAGCTCTGTGATAATGTTCAATTTAAGCCAGCAGCTGAATTCTGAGTCTCTGTTGGGCTCAGATGAGGCGAGTTGGATGGCCAGTCAAGTGCAGTAATATCATGCATGTGTGTGTATATATATAATGGCATGCCGTTTAGGAAAATATTCATGAGAGAACTTAATGAAAACTCTGAATATATTGAATGAAACGTGAGAATATTGAATGGATTCCGAATATATTGATTGAAAAATATATATATTGAATGAATTCTGAATATATGGATTGAAACTCTATATATATTGAATGAAGATTCTGAATATATTGAATGAACTGTGAGAATATTGAATGGATTCTGAATATATTGATTGAAAAATATATATATTGAATGAATTCTGAATATATGGATTGAAAACTGATATATTGAATGAAAAGTCTGAATATATGGAATGAAACATGACGTCATCGAAACACAGCGCCATCTTTAGAAAGGATGAGTGAGTCGGCGAGAAACTTGGTTGCTGCAATTGTGAGAAATGACGAGATGGTGAACACATTGATGAGTGTGTGTCCGGCCCAAAGTGGTGGCACAAGCCGCACTCAGTATCAGACGACGGATGAAGAAATATATTCGCTATTTCACCGCGGAAGACCGGTGTTATGCGCTAAAATGCCCCCTTCCACAGATTGCACCCCCCATTTAATCTCCGTCGAATATTATATTAGAACAGAAATTTCTAGGTTTATGATTTAGAAATTACAATTTAGACCAAATGGATTTGATTATAAAATAAGCATTATAAAAAATTACATGTAGTATAGGGAAAAATATATTAATTATTATTTTTTATATACAAGATGTATTTTTAATATTGCTTATTTAATAATGAAAATCATTTCGTTAGATTTTTCATCATAAATATTTATTTAGTGCAAGCATTTTTGTATTACATGACAAATCCCTGTAAAATAAATGTGCCACAAAATAAACATTCTATGAGAGTTTGTATTCATGGTCTCGACACCTGTCATGTGCCAAGGGTTAATTATAATAGTTATATCATATTTGATAACAATAAACCTATGAATTTATGTTGTAATATAATATTTGATAGAGATTATGTAGGGGTGCAATCTGTGGCAGGGGAGCATTTTAGCGCATAACACCGGTCTTCCGCGGTGAAATAGCGAATACATTTCTTCATCCGTCGTCTGATACTGAGTGCGGCTTGTGCCACCACTTTGGGCCGGACACGCACTCATCAATGTGTTCACCATCTCGTCATTTCTCACAATTGCAGCAACCAAGTTTCTCGCCGACTCACTCATCCTTTCTAAAGATGGCGCTGTGTTTCGATGACGTCATGTTTCATTCAATATATTCAGACTTTTCATTCCATATATTCAGACTTTTCATTCCATATATTCAGACTTTTCATTCCATATATTCAGACTTTTCATTCAATATATCAGTTTTCAATCCATATATTCAGAATTCATTCAATATATATATTTTTCAATCAATATATTCGGAATCCATTCAATATTCTCACGTTTCATTCAATATATTCAGAATCTTCATTCAATATATATAGAGATTCAATCAATATATTCAGAATTAATTCAATATATATATATATTTTTCAATTAATATATTCGGAATCCATTCAATATTCTCAAGTTTCATTCAATATATTCAGAGTTTTCATTAAGTTTTCTCATGAATATTTTCCTAAACGGCATGCCATATATATGTGTATATGTGTGTATATATATATATAGTGTGTGTGTAAGTTTACAGTAGGACTCATATGACTACTTTTTGCAACCATGGTGGACATAAAATGATCTCAGAAAGCACAAGTAAAAGGTGAATGGACTACAACAGCAAAAAACACATGAGGTTGTACTCCTGTCAATCTGAGCCTACAGTGGGGTCGATCAACAAAACCAAGAGTCCAAAAAAGTTTGAAAACTCACAGATTATCTCTAAAGCTATCATCTAAACTGATGTTTATAATGCTAGATAATTTCTTGACATATTTCTGCAGCCAAAATATTTTTTTCATGTTGAAAATTGGTTTCTATTGTATGTCTAAACAAAGCAAGCGACATGATGATCAACAGGAGGAGACTTAATGCAATTGGTTGTACTGTATCATACACAAACAAAAACTGCAAATGTTCCACGCAATAAAGCAACTCGATAGATACATACACGTATTTCAAACTCAGTAAGCCTACGGTTTAAAATAATTTGCAATGTGCAATCAGCAACAAGAAAAAATTATTCGATTATGGTTAGGAACGTGGACCATTACACCCCTCTGCTCTGTTGTGTATAAAATATTGACTGCAAACCTGTAAGCTATTGCCATTTTTTATTGTATAATTAATGGCACAGTGTAAATTAATTGAAGGAGATTTAATACCATTGGCTGTATTGTATAGTTACATATGAACATACATAAACAAACAATGCAATATTCACATCCAATAATGCAACCAGGTGGGTGTACTGGACAATCAAAACTCTACGCATGTTTCACCACAGTATGATCAATGTTTTGAAATAATTTGCAATATGCAATTATTTTTTATTAGATATTTGGATAGTAACAAATTAGATTATGGTTGCGTCCATAGACCATTACACACTAATATATGCTCTGTTGAGTATAAAATATTGACCTCAAACCTGTAAAGTATTGCCAGGTTTTACTGTATAATTAATGGCACAGTGTAAAGTAAGTGTAACATGTGAAGTATGAGTAATCAGTTAAAGACTGTGTGGTATATGTGTGTTTTAAAGTGTATTATTACCTCTATGCCTGTAGTGCAGTTTTTTCTTTGGGAAACTGTAGCTGTTGGCTAAATCAGAGCTTTCTGTAGCTCCTGCAATGACAGATCATAATAATCCTGAGTGTCTGGGGAGTCAAGGTGTGTAAGTGTGATGAACGAGTGTCGTAGAGCTGCATTTGGGTGTATTCGCTGACGAGAGTTTAAGGTCATCATTCGTTTGATAAGCTCGACCATGTTCTGGCAGTCTGTGATCACAGCGGCCTCAACCTCGCTGAAGAATGTTGCAATGTTGCATAGTTCGTCCAGAGAACTGAAAACATATTTACGATGTTCAACGATCTTAGGATCATCCACAGGTCTCAGTTTCCATACAGGTGCACCGTGTTGGTTTCTGGTAAATTGGAAGAACTGACTGGTTTTTGTAGCTGTGTTCAGCAGGTAAGAATGTGGAAGACCCTGAGTCTCACAGATGTAGCGCACTTGTTCAAACTCAGATTGGCCTGGATAAAGAGGCGATCCTAAATAAAGCTCAGCCATCACACAGCCTAGGGACCACATGTCTATCTTTTCACAGAAGGGAAGTCCAAGGAGAATCTCCGGAGCTCGGTAAAATCTGGAGAAGGAAAAGAAAAATATGCGGTGTATACTTACATTAATGATCAAGGCCATCAAGTAGATGATTATTTTTAAAATCCCAAACTATCTTTATATTATTTTAGTAATAATTGATTTAGATGATTTTAGTAATAAAATAATCATCAAGATTTGTGTTCACTATATGTACGAGTAGGTTCCATAAAAATAGCCTGTTCTTGTACTATCCACATCTTACAGTAGCCATGTTTTCCAAAAGCTTCAAATTCATGAGTTGATTTTGCACTGTGTGATTAAACACATTTAATTTGATTTGAGGTCAATACAAATTGTAAATATAGTCTATTTTTCATCATACTGAGTACTTCATTAGTAATTTACCACATCTGAGAGAAATATTGAATCATTGTATGTTTTTTCTTGTTTCTAGAGTCATCAAACTGTTAACTAACTGTCTGTAAAGCCTAGTTTCCAGGAATACACCGCAATTAATTTTCTATGATTCACTATTATTCAAATGTATACCACAGTATTGTTGAAATCTCTGAAATCTATGACTGGTGAGGAACTTCACTTTTCTTTAAAATGACCTTAATGTAAAATAAGCCCTAACCGCAATACACAGGTTTATATAATGCACTTATTCTAATGAATGATTGTTTCTATAGTAAAAAACTGTAAAAGGGCTTTTTATGTTCATTGTATGCAAAAAAACAGTGTTAACATTGTAGACTAATGTCAAAAAATGCAACAATAAAACATTACATAAATTTACAGTTTTTTCATAATGTAAAACATAGTACTAACACATTGTTGCCAAAAAAGTCATACAAACACACTGACACTTTGCTCAGATTTTTACAAACCTGGTCTGCATGTAGGGTTCTTTGTCAAAGCGCACTTCAGTGTAAACACTGGATGAGCCGAAATCAATCAGTTTGACCCTGAAGGGAAAGCGCTGCTGATTGACACTCATGATGTTTTCAGGTTTAAAGTCGGCGTGAATGATGGCCAGTTCTCTGAGTTTTGCTAACGCTTTTAGCATCTGACAAGTAATAGTCCTGATGTGGCACACAGGCAAAGGCTTGAAACCTCTCTCGTGTTGCAGCTCACGCAGGTTTTTTTCCAACATCTCAAACACCAAGTAGTGCCGACGTGGGTCACAAAACGCCTCAAAAAAGTGAACTATATGAGTCTTCTTACAGGAGTTGGACTGTAACCTGGTGATAACCTTCAGCTCATTTCTTATTGTTTGCCTCCCAACAGATTTATAGCTTAAGATTTTGACAGCCATCAGCTCTCTGTCTCTGTGTCTTCTACATTTTACTACTTTTCCAAACGTACCCTTCCCCAGCACGTCAAGAAGGCGATACTTTTCAGTTTGGGAGTAAATTACAGACATCCTTTCTATCCTCTTCTCCTTTTTACATTATTTCAAAAATAAACAGCCTGGTAAACAGTTATAGAATGTGTGGATACTTCTGCCTAAACAGTTGAGGGTTGAGGGTTTTGCTCAAGGGGCCAAACACTTATAAACACTTACTGTTTTTGAATAAATGAAATGAATGGTTCAGGATTGAACCACAGCCCCTGTCACTGTTTGACACCAATCTCTGTGAATCTTATTTAGCTTTCTCTTGTTTAAATATTTACTTGTATAAACTACTAAAGCATCTGTTTTTATTTAAACTTTTTTTTTTTCATTCTGTTATAGAGACGTTTTCTTTTGCATTTTAATGGAAATAGCCTATCCAAGTGTTTCCCACGATAATACTGCCTAGACCAGTATTTCCCCTAGTGGGCCACAAGAGAGAATTTACCATAAATAGATGAAGTTTTAAACATTCTTTTTGGTAATTAAGTTTGAAATTACTATTAACAATGTATGATTAAATATTGACATAATGATCTAAGGTAATTTTTACATTAGAAATATTTATGAAAATTAGACCCAATAAAACCGAGCCATAGGATGTTATTTTTTCATTTATCTGACCTATTTTTAAACAAAAGCGTATCATATGTCATCATTAGAGAGGAATCATAATTCATAATCATAAATGACAAAAGGAAAGCTGTTAAAATATATTTAAAAAATATATTGTCCAGTGTCACACAGTCAAATTGCCGGCTTTAATTGTTGGCATTATTATTATTATTATTATTATTATTATTATTATTATTAATTTTATTTTATTTATTTTTTTATTTATTGCTTACACATAGTGTGTGTGTTTACAGTATAATCTGGGTGTTAATGGATTATTACCTATTAGATTATAAACATATACTTATGTTTATGTTATCATGAAATAGTTATAGAGAAGTCCTTTCAGTATGGTCGCCTTGCACCTCCAGGGTCTGGGTTCGATTCTCGGCTAGGTTCGATTTCCTACGTGCATGGAGTTTGCTTGTTCTCCCCGTGCTTGGTGGGTTTTCTCCAGGTACTCCGGTTTCCTCCCACAGTCCAAAGACATGTAGGTTTAGCTAATTGGCAATCCCAAATTGGCCGTAGTGTGTGAATGAGTGTGTGGGTGTGTGTATGTGTGTGCCCTGAGATGGATTGGCACCCTGTCCAGGGTGTACCCCGCCTTGTGTCCTAAGTCTCCTGGGATAGGCGCCAGGCCCCCCGTGACCCTGAATACAGGATAAAGCGGTATAGATGATGATGAGTGATGATGAAGAAGTCCTTTCTGAGTGTATTGTGGTTGATCAGATACGTGATTAAAGGTTAGGGTGGGTTACTGGAGAGTTTCACATTTTAAATCGGGCCGCAGAATTTCTGGCCTGTGCAAAGTTTGTTCAGTATCTGTTTAAGTCTGTTTATGGCGCCCACTGAGCTCAACTTTATCATGCAGACTGAAAATCTCTTATAGAATCTAGTAAACATTTGTAAGAGCAGCATTACTGAAAGATATATTGTTTAATAAATCTCTTAAAAATAAAAAAATATATGGCCAGCCTTGTCAAATAAAAATGCCATCGTATACCATAGAAATGCCAGCCTATAAGTGTTATCCTGAATGGGTACCATCATTGCAAATCGGACACACAGAAATCAAAACAACAAACCCTGAATGGTTTAACTGGAGGACAAAGAGAAAACTCTCACAGTGAACAGCACTGAAATTGCAACACTACTGGATCCAAGCTGCAAAAAAAAAAGGTCACAAATTGTCACAGAGGTCACAAATGGCTGAAGCGGCACCAAAGAACACCACCAGAGAGCAGCAGGAATACACTTTTTGAATTTGCCACTCCAGCACATTGCACACCTCTTCTGCATAAACAGAAGGATAGAAAGATTTTATCCACCACATTCTGAGACCCATAGGTGTCATGTTTACACACCTGAGCCCTTTGGTTCGCCTGCCAGAGAGATGTTGCGCAGCATGCCACTTCAGTTTGTGGAGGCTTTCATACCCATGCTGAGATTATTGTGGATTGCTTTGAAATTAATGTTGACATAATACCGAATCTGACAGCCAGAGCACATACATTTTTCAAACCTCAAACACAAGCGCAGCCTAAAGTATCGGATTGGTATTACTGTACACCACAGGGTAATAAAAGCTCTTTTATTTTCAATGGATGAGGGAATATGGCCAGGGATATCATGGCATTGAGAACTAGAGTATGGCCTTCTTAAAAAACTTGATTTTGACAGATTGGGACAATGATGGAATGAATGTGTCCATATTTATATGTACTGTCCATAAAGAGTGCATTCTTGCTTTTTCTGTGAAAAAAAAAATATATATTTTATTGATGGTTTAATGATTTCTACTTATGTACACTGATTATATTTAATATCAAATGTCTATGTTACATCAAATTGTCATTGTTTTGAAACAGTTCACTTTCTAGTAGAGATAAAGGTGTAATGGTGTGCACGTCTGTTCTTCTTATTCTTCTTTAAGGGTTTTCAAATTATTTGTTTCCTTACACATTATATGTCTGAGAAGAACCTAACGACAGTTATTCCCCATATGGAGAAAGTGTAGAGACAGCCAGGCTCAAATTGGAGACCTTGGAGCTGTGAGACGGCAAGACTACCTGGTTTGACACTCTATCACATGTATAGAGTCACGTCCATAAATATTTGGACATTGACAAATGCATTATTCCTTTAGTTGTCTCTCACAGTAAATTGGAGTTGAAAGTAATGAACAAGCTCAAAATTCAAACTTTTACATTTATTATAGATATACTATGTCTACATCCTGAAGGTTGTTCAAGCCATTTGTTATGGCTTCTTATTTTCCATGGTTTCGTTTTCAAGAATGTAACAAATAGATTTGGGTTTTTTTTTTTTTTTTTGCTGTGGCACTGATATTTTTTCTTCTTCCCATTTCCCCCTCTGGCTAATAATGGGTTGCTTCACCGATATTTCGGGCTGTGGTGCATAAATATTCTCCGCCTCCCACCCATGCAAATGAATGTTAGCTTTATTGGTACTTAGAGAACTTTACAGTATATGAAAAATAAACAGTAAGAAAGTCCAAATGCAAATGCCACACAAGCAATCAACACTAGGCTTTTTATTTGTTTACTTGTGCCATGAAACCAAACACTATGAGATAGTGGGGCAAGCAATTGTCTAATTATATTTAGTCACTTAAATGTAATTACTTTTACATATAGTTTTCACCAAGTGAGGATGTAAATACACTGAAATTAATTTTATCCATGAGTTTAATTTATTATTTAATGTAAACTCCAATGTACTGTGGAAGACCTGTTAAAAAACATTAATTGTCAGTGTCCAAATATTTATGATAAGTATGTGTAACTGATATGTACGTATGATTTTATTCATTTTTAAAATCAGAAACACTGTGGCAATTCAAATAACTACTGTTTACACCATGGTTGGAAAATGTTGGTAAAATCACCTCGGAATGCAGACCAAGTGAAACCTCGAGGTGGATGGGCTACAGCAGCAGAAAACCACATGTTGTACTGCAGTCAGAAAAAGCAGGAAACTGAGGCTAAAGTGGGTTGAAGATTGGAACAATGCCAGTCGACTACCTTCAAAGCTCATTCGGTTATCCTGTTGGGTTATCATAAGAGCTGATGTTTATAATACAGATTTTTTCTAGATGTTGAAAATAGGTTTCCATACCACTTAACAAAGCAAGTGCCATGATGAAATATTACAAGTGTAGGAGATTTAAGACAATTGGTTGTACTGGATAGTTGAATAGTATAAATATGAACATACAGTACATAAACTTATTATTTCACATCCAATAATTCAACCAGATGGTTGTCCTTGACAATCTACACATATTTCACCTCAGTACGTTGCAGTATGCAATTATTTTCCAACAAGAAAATACCTTTTATATTAGATATTTATATATTAACAAATTAGATTATGGGTAGAGACATAAACCATTATACACTAATATATGTACAATTTAAAGGCTGTAATTAAAGGCATGTTAAGTGTAAACTAAACATCACATATTAAGTATGAGTAATCAGTAAAAGGCTGTGTGTTGTATATGAGTGTTGTTTTAAAGTGTATTATTACCTCTATGTCTAGAATGCAGTTATTTGCTCTGTGACCTGTAGCTGTTGGCTAAATCAGAGCTTTCTTTAGCTCCTGGAATGACAGATCATAATAATCCTGAGTGTCTGAGGAGTCAAGGTGTGTAAGTGTGATGAACGAGTGTCGTAAGGCTGCATTTGGGTGTATTCGCTGACGAGAGGTGAAGGCCAGCATCCGTTTGATAAGCTCGACCATGTGGTGGCAGTCTGTGATCACAGCGGCCTCATCCTCACTGCGGAATGTCTTGTTATCTTTTGGGATTTTCAAGTTGTATAGCTGGTCCAGAGAACTGAAAACATATTTGCGATGCTCAATGATGTCTCCATTAGAAGCGCGCAGCGAAGGTCGCAGTTTCCATACAGGTGCACCGTGTTGGTTTCTGCTAAGTTGGAAGAACTGACTGGTTTTTGTAGCTGTGTTCAGCAGGTAAGAATGTGGAAGACCCTGAGTCTCACAGATGTAGCGCACTTGTTCAAACTCAGATTGGCCTGGATAAAGAGGCCACCCTAAATAAAGCTCAGCCATCACACAGCCTAGGGACCACATGTCTATCTTTTCACAGAAGGGAAGTCCAAGGAGAATCTCCGGAGCTCGGTAAAATCTAGAGAAGGAAAAGAAAGATTTGTTGTGTATACTTGCTTTAACGAGGCCATCAATAAGATGTTTATTTTTAAAATTCCAACCTATATAAAGATTAATTTAGTGATCAATATATGTATACATATTGGTCTATAAAGCAATTTTCATAGAGAGTTGTGTTCACTATACTGTATATATGAGTCTTCCAGTCATCCAATATTCTCTTTCTCTTTTATTTATGGAATGCTGATTTTTCTCTATGTAGTGAAACACATTGAAATTTGAGGTCAATTCAAATTCAGTCTACTCAATTAATTGTTTATTATTCACTATTTAATTCGCACCACACTGTTGACTTGATTATTTTTCTATAAAATCAGCTCTAACCTCAAAAACACAGGTTAATATAATGCATTCATTCTAATACATGCTTGTTTCTATAGTAAAAAAAAAATGCACAGGGGCTTTTATGTTCATTGTATACAATAAACCACTAACTCCTTAAATAAACTGCTGAAACTTGATACTAATTTAAAAAATGTGCAAAGAAAAACATGACACATTTTAAGTCTTCAGAAACCTGAACATTGCACTGGCCACATCAGTGCTAACACAGACAGATAGACAGACAGTCAGAACCTTTGCTCTTTACAAACCTGGTCTGCATGTAGGGTTCTCTGACAAAGCGCACTTCACTGAAAACACTGGATGAGCCAAAATCAATCAGTTTGACCCTGAAGGGAAAGCGCTGCTGATTGACAATCATGATGTTTTCAGGTTTTAGGTCGGCGTGAATGATGGCCAGTTCTCTGAGTTTTGCTAATGCTTTCAGTATCTGACAAGTAATAGTCCTGATGTGACGCACAGGCAAAGACCTGAAACTGCTCTCCC